>JABASD010000464.1:0-74651 GCA_019776165.1 Pogonognathellus flavescens
AGTCGTCTATTTGATTACTTAAGGTGTTAGGTATTTTTTGTTTGTTTTAAGGTTCGGCATATACATTGGAGTAAATATGGACAATTCATTCCGAGTTTGGGTTGGACCGCGAACATCTCCCGAAAGAAATTATTTGATAAACAAAGGTCTTCTGGCTGAAGATAATGACGGAGAATTTCGTGAACTGTCTACGTAATCCATAATTAAATATTTATCATTTATTCAATCAGAAAAAGTATTTCTATAGTTGTTTGACATATTGTATAAATAACAATCATTTCGGTTTTTAGGGTCATTTATGAATCATCGGAAGATGAATCGTTCCAGGATAAGAGCTATAACATTCCTTTTGTGGGGGTGGAAAATGTTGGTGATTTACAAGACCAGTCTATAGAGACATTTGATGACAAAGAAAATTTGCAACCATCAAATAATTCTGTGATTATGCCGTATGTTTTACTTGTTTTTATCATCCTTCCCTTCTATGAAATGATGTTTTTACATCAATGTAATGTACTTTAACTTCATTTAGAACAAAAGCACAAGATGTAACTGATAAACAAAATGACACCATAGCTGTGGGGCAAGATACTCAGTAAGCAAAGAATTTTCAATTTTGTAGTTTCTTGATTTTTATTGAGTTGTGTTTAGGATTTTTCTAATCACATCACAATTCACAAAATCTTGTCGCATGTGGTTCTTATTACGCTGTGAAATATTTAATAGGGTTAACCTTATAATCATGTCATTGAATAACGAAAAGCAATATCATATTATTTTAGATTGGAGATGATGAGTTCTCAAGAAGCTTCTAAAAGGAAAGACTGTACTAACACGAATCTTGACGTAACAATCGGGTAAGAAAAAAACGAAATAGCTTTGTTTTATTTTAATGTAGTAGGTAATTTAGTTCACTACTATTACGAGTTACGATTCCTTGTTAATAATATTTTATATATTTTGTCTGAACTTTTCAGGACTGAAAGATTGTTCTCCCAAGAACCAGATAAAATGAATGATCCTATCAGTTTGAGCACTTCTACAATAGGGTACGTTATTTATTTATGTTTAATTATCGACTTTGTAGACTTGTTCATGGACTAGCAAGGTGTATTGTATATTTTTGCATTTACAAATGAAATGTACATGCCGTGTTATTCCATGTATTTAGTTTGATTATTTTTGTATCAGTGCACTGCATAAATGTATAATATTTTACATTTTGGTCGAATGGAACTGTAAATTATTTAACTTGGTATACTATTCATGTTTTTCAAACTTATATTTCTTAAAAGACTGACAAGTGAACAATAAAAACGAATTTTACTCTGCTTTAGTTTGGAAGTCATCAATGCTCAAGAAGATTCTGAAAAGGAGGACTACAGAAACCTTAACATTACAACTGGGTAAGTTACAGATTACAGAAGCAGAATAATCTCAAGATCAATGTAATGATTATTATGAATTATAAATATTTGTAAATAAAGCAAAATGAATGAATGAAGTTTACTTTGGTACAGAATGGAAAGACTATATTCCGAAGAAGCGACTGTTGGAAAAGATGGCGCAAACTTAGACATTACAACTGGGTATGTTGGATAATTAAAAATAATAATATTTGTTTTGTGGATAAAACATTTTTCTTGAGAATTTAGTGAAGGAAGAAACTAATTTCTAAAACTTGCTTTACGAATCGCAAAATACAATTTCTGTTTGTTAAATAATACAGTTTTTAATTAACCGTAGGTGTGAGATTGTCATTTCTGCTGAGGACTACACCAATTTGAATGTTACAATGGGGTAAGCTTTCAAAGAGAAATAAAATAATTATATGTTTTTGTTTGTTAATTAATACTTTAATTCTCAATTATCTTGCTAATGAAAACTTTGAACTTATTTTTTAGAACGGAAAAATTGTTCTCAGAAGAACAGAATGTAATGCAGGGACATACCGATTTGAATGTTACAACTTGGTACAATATTTTATAATTGATTTTTATTTGTATATTGATGACTTTTCAATCGCGTGCATGCACGTATACATGAATATAACATTTACTTTTATTTAGGGTTGGAGAGAGTCAAGAAGTTTCAGAAAAGGACCATTCTATGCTTAACGTTACGACAGGGTACAATTGTAACCATTAAATTGAAACTAAAAAGCATGATCAATAAATTAAACACATGTTACCTTTTTGTAGATTTGAAATATTATATTCCGACGAGATGACTGATGAGAAAGATGCCGCAATCTTGAATGGGACAATTGGTCAAAAAAGCAATGAACAGGAGGACTACAATAACTTGAATGTTACAACTGGGTACTACATATAATATTGATAATTTCTTTTAAAAGATGGTGTATGGATAATTATGTCGTTTCCTGTATCATGGTTTATTATTGTTATATAGGATTGAAAGATTATATACCCAAGAAGGAAGCACAGAGGATAATGACGTAACTGACTTAAACGCTTCAACGGAATTTGATGTAATTCAGTAAGTAATGATTTCTATATTTTGTAGGGGGTTTATATTGTTTATTGTTTTAATACTGTACATCAACATTAGAAGCACGGCAAGACCCAATTGTACTTTAAACAATCATATCATTTGTAGAACAACTACGGGTGATATATTTGTAAAGTAACCAGTATTAAAGAAACAAATCAATTAATTCAGCATGTATCTTTTTAGGGATGACGAACTCGGGGTCGAATCGGTAATGTCGACATCAGGAGTTAACAATCTAAGTTTTACGATTGCAACCCATGAGGATGATTCTTACGAAAGCATGGGTAACTCATGGTAAGTAATAATTGAGACTTGAAAATGGTCTTTGACTGTTATATGGCATTATTAGCGTTGGAGTCGATGAACCAATCACATTTTATCAGTTGACTAATTTATACGGTTTTTGTAAATAGTTCCACTGGTGGACTGGATGATACTATGAGCGCTATCGAAAAAATGCTGGCATTAGCTGACGAAGCAGAATTAAATGAACAGACCAATTTAACATCTTGCAACCAAACCCCCGCATCCTGTGAAAAAGATAATAAAGGAAACCTTTCAATAGTTTCTGCTAAAAGTTATGACACTCCTCAGCCAAAACTCATCAAATCGGCCCATAAGAAGGAAAGGACACTTGACAGCCCAAATATTTCATCATTTGCAAAAACTCCAGACTCTCATTATTCTGCAATGGCTAACAAAGGAAGCGTTTCAGTATCATCTGTTAAAACTCCTGGAACTCCTAAATCCAGAGATATTAAATCCGCTCGAAAGACCTTAATTGAACCGGAAATTATGATCGCAAGTCCAAACTTTTTGTCATTGTCTGCCAAGACTCCTGAATTATTTTTCGCAAGTGAGAAGAACGGAAATCTTTCAGTATATTCTGTCAAGAAGCTTCAAACTCTTAAATCTAGAGAAGTAACACCTATTCGAGTGGCTGAATTGAACGGAAAATTTGAAAGCCCATTGGTTTCTGGAAAGACCCCAAAATCGGCTTCTGCACAGACAACCAAGGGAGGTGCTTCAGGGTCTTCTGTAAAAAGGCTTCACATTCTCAAATCCAGAGAAGTTACACCTGCAGGAAAATTGCAAGGTGACTTAAATGCATTTGAAAGTCCAACTTTATGTGCAGCAACTCCTGAAATGTTTTTTACGGATGAGAATAACGATAATACTTGTAACGAGAAAACTGAAAATTCTACAGCGGAACAATCTTCTAAAAAACCAGACAGTATGAAAAACTTCAGTCCTTATAAGCCAAAGCGATTACTTGAGTTGAAGAGAAAAGGAAAGTTATTTTCTCCAAGTCCACCTCGCCCTCCTCCAAATGCCAACCCTCCACGTGCGATTCAGGTGTTAGCCGAACAGAAGAAAGAAATTCCCAAACCTCGTTTGCTTAAACAGCCTAATAAAGCGACTTCGCCTAATGACAAATTGCCGTTACAAAGCAAAATGTTTGTAGACGTTAACTCTCCAGTTCGGGAATACATTCATGGCAGAGCAACTCCAGCCAGCTTACTGAAGACAAGAAACAGAAATATCGCCAGTGTGCCGATGAAAACAAATGAAGGAGTTCAGGGTTCTCGCATACCCAGACGATCATTGTTACCGACGTCTACCCCAATGAATTGTCTTGGTGCAGCAGGTCGTAATGCAGAAAAACGATCCCTCTCTGTGGGGAGAAAGATCTCTATGGATGTCCATTCCAAGGAAAATGTGTCAAGCCTAATACCTAAGTTGACATCAGGAATGAACAAGTTCAAGATCACTGAATTCAAAGGATCTTCGAAACAACGCATTGAAACCCAAAATCCTAGCGTACCCTCCAAAGCACAAAATGAAATGGCATTGCGTCACACAGGTAAAAGATATTATTTTGCATTTTACATTTTACTCATTAAATTTACACTTCCAAAATGAACTTAATTGTCACAATCAGATGAAAAATTGTGTGTCTAGTCTACTAAATATGTAATATTATATAGCTTCTATATTTTTTCTTGTAGGTTTGCGAAATGACAGCGGAAATGAGTCGTTGCTGAGTGGAAACCCTCTGAAGAAACAATTTTTTCCATCTCGTTTAGCCACACTGGTGTAATTGACTTCTTTGAGTGAAGTGTGAAGAAATAATTCTTAAAGCTGCCTGTTAACCTCTATGTATGACGAGACGTACAAACTTAGATTAGAATATTATTATGATGTAACTTAATTTCTTCATTGTTCATAAACGTTAACTTTTTGCTTTTTATTTAAAACTTTAAGCCCTGATTTTATATACCTAATGTCAAAATCAGTGCTCATTGAATGTTCAATTGTTTTTAGTAAATACTAAATACTGCATAATGTGTCATAGTCTTATGTATTTGCAGATGAAATTGATTGTTAGTCGGATATCCACATAATGCGTTGGTTGCAAATCCAGTTATTTTGTCGTATACTAATATCGGAATTATTTTACTGCCATAATATAGAGACGTCGACATTTAAATGGAGTAGATATAAATGTCCTTTGTAATTGTAACATGTTTAGATGTTTGATAGTTTCACAAGGGATTTAAATTCAAAAATCATAGATTAAATTTCGTTATCTGTGCTCAGCATACCAAATGCCATCATTACTAACTTAAACTTAAAAAATAACTTTTAGATAATTTTTTTGAAGTTAGCGTTCACCATTATTGGACTCAGTCAAAACTACGGCAGACAAAGTTGTACCTTACATTTAGTGGGTTCGTCAATATTGTCCTATTAATTAAAGATATAGGGCACTATAAACTTTTAGATACGATATCTTAGTCTCGTAGTTAAAGTTCGGGAACCTAAATTTTTAGCCTAACAAGCGCAGTACAACGATGTGCCATCAGCAGCTAGATTCTACCACAATGATTTTACTGAATAGTGTTGAGTGGTTAACATTGTAATACTAATCTATATAATATATTTATTACTTGTGTAATTGATTTGTACCATATGCATTTACATTTGTATTTATGTAACTGAAAATAGTAATTATTTCTAATATTTTAGTGCTAGAATAGAATGTATTAGTTGAGATGTAATATCATTATAAGCATTCGTAGAGGAACGACCTGTAGAGTTTTATGAGTGTGTTATATGGTCGGTTAGCTTTTGGCTTAGAGCGAAAATTGAGAGGTATTTCTTGTAGCGTAAGTAGACTCTACAGTCTACTCTGTATAAATATTATTCGTGTACATTTCGTATGTTTTTACTATTAAAGATGCATGTACTATAATCTTGAGTGTTCTCTACGGGGATGTTGTTGCTTCCCTATCCTGTACATTACGTGCGGAATGAATTGTTTGAATACCGGTTGATGCTATACGAAGTCAGCCGTGTACGTGTACACATTCTCAAGCAATTGCTAACCAACTTCTTGTGTTTATGTTATATGATAGAGATGCAAACACAAAGTTACTTGCAAACGACTCTGTTAGTGCAGTTTCTACATTGTCTTCGTTCGAGTTGTCTTAGGTGTAACTTACCCGTCCGCCTCAAGATTCTGAAGTTTTATTCGCTCTTAAATAAAGGATTGGAACTCATTCTTCTGTGGTACATATATCTTCTTACATTTCGTGTCAAGTGTTCCCTGATATATTTCCCGACAAGGTATGAAACAATTTTTAGTGCTTATCTGTAAATTTTCTTAATGATTCTGGTATTAGTACAACTTGCTCAAACAATATACCTGTTGAATTAGCTGTGACATTACAATGCACCAGCTACAATTCTAGGTGATATTTCTATAGGTATACTAGATCAGTTCAAACGTTCAAAGTGTTGTTTTAGATGTAAGTAATAAATACACTTAGCCTTAGCCTTGTTAGACTTCTGTATTTTTGCAGTTTAACTTGTAGAGTAGATTATAATATTAGTAGTACCAGTAGAGTTATGTCATAGATTGGTACTAACATAGTTGAATAGATTTTTGTAGTTTTAAAAATGCAAAATGCAAGTCTGTACATATTCAGAGGTGTGTCTGAGAAAAGCAATAAACATTTATTGATTCGTGTAAGTCAGTTTGTATTATTTGCATCCTAATTAATCCACACACAAGACGATGTTTGCCGTACCTTCACCTAAATGTTAATTCTGCTTCAAAAATTGCGTCAATTGCAGAAGATACCTAAGTAAGTGAACTTTAAGGAAAAGTGAAACTGCTATAATGTAATTGTTCATTTTATGACCGCATATAGACGATTGGATAGTTTATAAGTAGTTTAAGCTAACATTTCAATTACCAGTGTGAACAGTTTTTAAAAATTAGTATGTTCGGTTCCTGGATGTATTTTAGAGCAGTTTAGTTTTGAAGAGCTTACAGTATAATTACGCGGAAAGAAAATAATATATATTTTCCGTCAATAAGAAAAGAATGATAGCATTTATCAGGTGTTTCCTCCATCCTTTCCTTGTCCATTTTTAACATCACATGCACACAGTACGTGAGAATTGCAAACAGTACTTTTGTGTTTACAGCAATACACTACAATCGTTAATGTTTGAGATAAATGATAACTACCATTCAATTACTTTTAAATGGTGCATGCTACACTTAGTAAATATTGCTACACACATTTATGCCCTTCTCTACGTTCCATTCCATCCCATCACATAAAAGGGACTACTCTTTACAGAAGTTTATAACTGTGGTGGTTATTTCGTGCACATACCTACCGGCATCCGGAACAGCAAGCATTGTGCATACAAAAAGTCAACAGTAGACAAGACATGCATATGCCTACACATTTTTTATTTCCGGTTTTTCTTCGTGTACTAACAAAACTACTTTATTTTACATACTTATATATACAGACAAAATCCTTTCATGGTAGCAATTGTCATTTTACTGATCTGTTTTCCACATTATACTTGTTGAAGCATGCAATTGTTACTGTTACTTGCTATTCAACTTGATACTGAAAGTTTATGTTGAGCTAGGTGATTGGTAATCTTGAGAACTGGTTATAATTGGATGGATATCACAAGGTCCAAGAGATACAGTGCTAAAAATAATATGGTGAAATAATTTACCTTGAACCTAGTTAGAAATCAAGTGCAAAGAGATGAGTTAACTGAGAGATGCAGATGAGTAAGTTGTTGCTAGCTAACAACAGAAATCGTAACAAAATTAAAACCACAGAGGGTTATGTGACTATTAGCGTAACAAGTAGTATTTTTTCCGTTGCATTTAGTACATGTACTAATCATCTATCAAGAAGCTGAAGTAAGAAGCAACACTGCATGTAGATGAATCGCACGTAACGTAGGTGTGTAATTGATGGTTGCTCTGCATTGCTGGCAAATAATAATATTTAGGTTTGGATCGTTTTATGTTTTAAGGTAGGAATGTGTTGGGGCAGGGTAAGCCATCCTAAACATTCTCCGGATGAGAGTAATCAACTTGTTCACGGTATGTCCGGAACTTTGTAAGAAAGCGACTGCTTTATATATATTTGTATGAAATGCATACTCCTTTAACCTCACACTTTCCCTCTTATTTAGATTCTTACATGCATGACTGGAATGCATCTTGCAATCGCATGCAAAACCCGCATTCTCAAATTCCTATTGAATAAACATGTTTGCATGTCTCCACGTTTATAATCTGAAAGAGTCACCTTCAACTTTGCCTTCCATAGAAAGAGGGTTTAGAATGTCAAAAGAGGTGGCAATTAAAGTACGAAGTGTTAATTGTTAGGTACTTTATACAGAAGTTGAGTTTTAGGGGTAGTGACCAAAGAGATTACTCTCATCCGGAGAATGTTTTTCCTTTTTTATTACCTCACTCAGAGTTCATTAGTATTAGTAGTTTATTAGAAAACTCCAGTTTACTCTGAAATAGTACTTCAATCTCCAAATAATTCCTATGCCCTATAGCAGACAGAGATCCTTAGAAAATGCGTATTTATTTACTCCAGGTACTTTTCCAGGGAGGTATTTAATGTTGGTGGTTTGCATGTTAACAAATTCTGTTTGATACAAGCAAAGGTAACACAGAAAGTGAATTCAATTGTTGCGCAAATACGAAATTTTTATAATTTTTCTTTACTCCCCCTGAGTGGGTGGCTGCAGCTGCGGCAGATGTTTGTGTTTCTATACCACTGCTTTTTTTGCACAATTATCATTTAGGTGCAAGTTTGGGTGCATCTGAGTACCTAATTAATTACAGTGTACATTTACTGATATAGTCCTACCATTTGACGAATTGCAGTTGAGATCAGCTAGGTAATAATATTTTATTACTAGCAATGCTATAGCTATGTATAATATATGTATGTATAAATATTTGTATCTAGTATAGTATCTTTAGTAAGTAGTATTAATTGCATAGTGTAGCAGTTATATTTCTAGTTGAATCGGCGATGTTCTGATGTTTTATGTGCAGTACATCCGTAGGTATTATGATTCTAATAGTCTTAAAGGTATATAAAATGCTTAGATGGATAATCCTCTGTGAGTGGCACTTATAGCACAAGTAGATGGATGTGGAAGTATAAGTTATAAGAAAGGCTTACATGCTTGAACTTCGATTAGATATCCTAGGTAGTACTAGCTTTAGAATGTATGGTATATCTTTGAGTATGTGAAGCAATATGTAAACGTAAAGAAAGGGAAATGGCTTAGCCTTTTCACCCTTGCAGATAGAAAAGGTTTTTTCGTTTCACATCCATTCCCCTTCGTAAGCCTAAGAGCCTAAGAGTCAATCTCTGTGATTCTTATCCAGAAATCCAGAGGAAAAGCAGTCATGTAGAAAAGAAAAATATGACTCGTCAGGATTGAGTGATGGATGAAGATGATAACGATGATGAGAAGCATATTACTACACAACCTGTACTCGCACTGATAGTCGCTCTATGTATAGAAGCTTTGCAATGACAGTCCATATATGTGAAATACACATAAAGTGTTAAAACCACATCTTCACAGAACATTTCAAAATATCCTGTGCTTGGAGTATGTACAATACAAATACACATTGCAGGTGTATGCCTAGTTTCCGTAAATACAATATGAGAATACTACTAAAGAAAGCATTTCTGTACCAAGACAAAGGAAACCTAGACCTGTACCAACTTAGAAAATCTTATTCCTTCAGTTTATATTTACAATTAAACGAATTGTGTAAAAATCAACAAAGGTAATGATAATGATGCCTGTAATGCTTTTAGAAAATGTAAGGTGTAGTGGGCTTTTAGTTAAGTGTGGTAGTGTTTTTTGTGTTTTGTCGGGGATGCAAGACGTAACCAGTAAATCCACTTGTAGTTAGATAGGGATAGCTATATGTTTCCATCTCTGACTGTTGACATTCACTCACCTTAACATTTTCTTTATAAACATAGACTTAATCCGTATACACAGATGCTGCAGTACACAACAACTAGATTTGTATAATGCGACGACACACTTGTCCTTGCAGGGTTATTTGTAGGTGAAACCAAACAAGAATCATAAAAAGAAAAAACTAGATTTAGATAAATATAAATACTTTATATATCTTATAGTAAATATATATTTTTATATATATAAGCACATATTATGTAGTTACGTATAATACCTAAAAAGGTAACGCTTGATATCTCCTAAGTGGCAAAAGATGCACTTCTTGCATACAAACTAGAATTTATCAACATCCATCTAAATTGTAAAGCAACGATGTTCTAAAAGTAGCAAACTGTGCACAATTGCTCCAGCAGAGTTGAACTATGTTCATGTATGTGCATGTGGTATCTAGGTGTAGTAAAAATTCTTTAAACAATGTAGTGTAGTCGGCCAGTAGTTTCAAACTTTCATGTTTGTATTATGGAACTGATTTCAAGTCTACCCTTAAAGTTCTTTACCAGAGTAGGTGTTTGTCTTTAAATATTGTTTAATGTTGTATGCTGGAATAGTCTAGTGGAATATATAGACTCAACTCATCTCATATCGTTACGTACATGTACAAATTCCTTTGTTGTGTTTAAAATGTATTCTGTTGTAAAGGAGGGATTATTCATACTAGAATCAAAACAGAGACCTCGTCCATAATGTGGTTGATGATTTGTAAATATATGCCATTGAGTTAAAATGTTTCAAATGAATTGGAACTTGTTTAGCAGAAAAGTTCAATGTTTACCATAAGGCAAGGTGAAACGAGGGTTATAGTAGAGGAGTCATACTGATAGAACAGAAGACCATAATGCAGGTTAACCTATTTGTATACATACAAACAGAGAACATAAAATATAGAATTGTAAGTACAGAGAGCAACTATGGAATGTATTTAGTTGTTTATATTGAAAGGGTCGTCTGTGTGTATTGCGTCTATTTGAAAGATATAGTTAAGATAACATAGATATTGGTAGAATCATGATATCAGTTGTAGTGCAAGTGCCTATATACTACAAGATCCTTATTTATACGTACAAGAAGACTCCTTTTCCAAGATTCAAAGTCCACAAGTCCAGTCTTGTTCTGTGTGCATGAGCACTTGTCGTGATCGTGAAGAGTCTACTTTGTACCTATTGCTCCAACAGTTTGTAATATTAGGTACATTCAAATTAAGTTTTGGGGTTAGGGTTTACTCTGTAGTTATTTCTTATTTTATTACTATTGCTGTGTGCTAGGACTTTATAGAGAGGCTTATTTACACTCACAAGTTTGGGATATGCCTAATGGGTGCTTTACTCACTGCGTTAAATGTACAAGTTCATTCCATGTAAAATCAACCCTCCTGCTAGAAACGACAACTACAAAATCAGTTCTACCAGAGCTTAGGAAATATTGACGTTTCAGAGTTCAGTCCAGTGTACTAGTAGTACCGCGACAAGTAGGACACTAAGTTTTACACTACACAACGAAGGAAGTCTAAATTCTAGGGAATTATGGGGGATTATCTAAGTATGACTAATATATTCTGTTGTAGTCTGTACCTAGAATAAGTAATAAGAATCAATACACATTGTTTGAATTTACAGGAAGCTGTTTTATGGGAAGAGATTCGAGTTTACAGTAGACTTATTCAGATGTCTATGTAACTTTGAATTTAATATGCATTTCAGTCGTGCTATAATATAGTTTCTCTTAAACCTCTGACAAAAATGTTAATAGCACACTGGAGCAAACAAATTTATCTGTGTCATTCATAACTTACTCTTTATTTAAGCAAGAAAGAAAATATTATGGTGTACAATGAGAAATGTACATGGTACTTGTGTCACTACTGATAGTGGGCGATCTAATCTTTTTAACACTGTTACATTGAACAGCATTCCGTTTTAGGGCTTTGTCTTCCACAGGAGCGACAAAAGTTCTATGAATGTATAATTGCCTAATTAATTATAGACTTATAATCGATTACAATCCTAGACAATTACTCATTAAAAATATTTGAATAGGCACATGTTATTTTTCAACAAGATGAGTTGCATTTAATTTAGATATGTTTTTCATGGTTGTTGCAATAAGACTTGATGAAGAAGGTGAGAAAAAGTCATGTAAGTATCAAATGACAATGCAATGGAAAAAATTTATTTAGGTACTCTTTGGCCCGCATCAGCGGGGCGATGAAGGTTATTGCATTAAAAATGGATGACGTTGGTGCGTATGAGGTTTTACATCAACAAGACTAGAAGAGATGCATAGAGAACTTGCAATTAAACTGAACGTGAGCATTTTTATGTTGTTCGTTCGTGAGAGGTATACAGGAAGTAACTTAGGACGGGCAGAAGAATAATGTACATATATGTCTGTATATTATTCTAGGTATATTGCTGGCACACTGCTAGAAGTAAAATGTTAGTCCAAATAGGTAAGTTATAACAAGAAAATGATATACCACCACGTAAGTGAATTCACTCTTCTGTTAACACGAACATTTGGCAGAATACATGTTCTCTATATCTTTATAGCTTTATATTTAAAAGAATGTGTAATATTACACTGATATAAGGAAAAGGTGAATAGATATGTAGAAAAGAGTGCTCAAACGAGTATTCGTACATTTCATGCAGCACAATTTCAAGAAACATGAGTCAGGGATACATCAATTTGGCAAGCTTCAAGCTATAGGCGGCTGTAGGTTATGTTGATTCATATGATACACTAACTCTGGTAAATATAACCACAAATATGATACTGTTCCTCTCATGTGTAGCGTGTAGTTAATAGGAAATTGTACTTATGTTATTGTAAACAGCTTTAATAACGTAATTGTGGTGACTAATACTTTTGAAGGCTGGGCAACTTTTATTGATTGAAGGTCCTAGTATTGCCAATCTTTTGTTAATATTATTCTCATATACATATCTCACATTCTCATATACCATACTATGGTGTGTATGTTTGTGGAAGCAGATCGAACTAGAAATTGTAAAGGGGTTAATGAATTATGGAACTAGGTAATTGTAAAGATTTGGCCAATATAGTAAGTACTATTCTATTGTAAACAATATTATATGTATGTAAAGCTGAAGCTGTATGTTCTAATAATATGATTGTACTATGTATGTATATCTGTATAGCCGTGCATGGTACCGTCTGTCATACTTCAGCAGTATAAATGTATAACAGCAATCATCCACATAAAATACATCCATAATATAGTAAATGTTTTTTACAGCTTACTTATGTGCTGCACTTATGGGAATTAATCAAGATTTTTATTTAGCAAAGAGATGATGCAATAATAATAATCTTTTTAATAAAATATGCAAAAGCCAGCCGGTCTTGCGTCAAAATTCATACGAAAAAAGAGCAGTACACAGACTACTTAGTACTTACTGTAGGATTATTAGGTGTAATCGTTTATCTGCATGCGGTTTGCTTCCAAATGCACGCCTTAGTAAAAGTACAAAGTTCATCTTTCATACTAAACATTTGTCGTTGGGTGTGTAATATTAAGCAAAGATTATCGAAAAGCACATGGATAATTTACCCCTTCTAACTTATTTATAAATATAAATATATCATGCATTTCATATTACGTAGTGTAAAGTTTGCACGTGGGCAAAATGCACATGGTGCATGCATGACAGACAGGATGCTGACGGTTTTGATTTCTATGTCATAATTCTAATCAGTATATGAAATGAGACTAATTAATTTTTTGTTTGCTAAAGTTAAATCAAACTAGTAAAATCCTCTTCTGCCTGTGATATTTATAGAATATTTAACTTCCAAGCACGCTTGAAAGTCAGTTCTTGTGTAATAACATGGATAGGAAATCAGACTTTGTAATACTCGTCATGTAAGAATTGATCTTAGGTTGAAAAAAGTGACCAACTACTACCAGTATTGAGTAAAAAGGCGAAAGGGCATTATTACTGTGTTTGGCAATTTCAGTAAAGATACGAAAGTCTCAGGTTAACCGAACTACGCAAGAGTATTAGAGTTATTTGTGTGTTCTGAGTTTAATATCCATATTACTTACGTACGTAGTTCATATCACACTTGTACTGTCTGTACATATACTTCAGGCTTACCGATTGGTTATGTAGTTATGATATAATATAACATGCACAACATTCCTTCCCTGTTAACAATATTACTGACTCAGTTGTTGGCTATTCTGTATAATATTGTTTCCTAAACTGAATTTAAGTATACCCCATTAAACTATGTACACCTCTTCAGATGATTTTTTTCAGGATGGTATTGAGTAAACTACATTACTCCGATGGAACACTCTCTGAGCAAGTGGTCCACATATAATACACAAAGAGTGTGTAATAATATGCAGTATCAATCCATAAAACAGAAAGTAACCGTTTACATTACAGGTTCCATAGTCTATACGCCATGTTCCTACCATACTTACTATTATTATTCTAATAGTATCATCAGTTTACGTATGAATGCGTCAGTAGACCTCTAAATATAGTAAGGCCATGTATACCCATATGTGTTGATATTGATATTACTATGTACAGAAGATGCAACTTATTTCCATATTGTTAATGGATAGATTATAACTACAGCCGTATATATATAGCCACAAAGGCAGTTACTACTACAATGCTTAAATTCATGCAATGTTTATAGTTCATGTGATAGAAGCATGATTTTGATTCTATCCCCAGACTTTTGTGTGTACCTTTTATTTTACTTTGCATTATTCAAAGCTCCATTACTTTGTAATATTTACTCCACAAACAAATGCTTTGTATTATTACATACACGGCAGAATTACACTCACATTCCTAAGTAAGTGAGTATTAAGTCGACAACACAGATGTTTTAACACTCTAAGCTGATTGTCAGAATATTAAAATTTTGCTTCGTGTACTATTCTGGGACACTCAGCGTTATGTTAAAATAAAATATCTGAATATATCGGTGGCATTTATCATGCATGCAATGTACTTTAATGTAAACAGTAAAAACTTGGTAGTGTGTTTTATCAAAAATGTTGAATGTAATTTAATGTCATTATCTATTAAGAACGTTTGTAATGTGAGCATAAAGTTTATGACAGTACATAAAATATAAAAATATTGAATATATAGTCAAGTACAAATAAGAAAAGCGGATACGATTCATGCGGCTGAAGCATGTCAATGGAGTGTGCATGCTTTGTTGTTGATAAAGATGCACCCTGTAAATCCTAAACCCAAGCATATATTTTTATCTTTATTTTTCCAGTCATTCATGTCAATTCTGTTCCTATTTTTGTTGTAGTCTTTTGCTCCTACGTAGAATGACTGAGACGTATTACCTTCGTCTGTCTACGTCTACAACAGACTCATGAATATTCGAATGTCCACCGCATGCTCTCAGGGTCCATTGTCCAACTATTTATCTTCACTTCAATAGATACAATATAACCAATATTACAACTTACCAGTATTAACCAGTAATACTTATAAGTTGAAGCTAGGACTTACTTACCAGGACAGACAACTGTTTACATATTTTTTACAACAGTAAATGTTATATGCATAGACCTATATATAGAAGCATATTATTAAATGTACATCCTATGCAAACATTGCTTCATATTACACATATTATTTCTATTGTTTAACTTTGTGTTGCAAATGATAACTTTTAGGTAAATGTATTCCGATAATTTCGATAATTGTTTATTTTGGTTTCCTAATATTTTTGATTGATTGCCTGGAGTATCAGACTGGGTTTCGTAATAAAAAATATGTAAAAATGTTTACTCCATTAAGTATGCATGTATTTACAATAATTAAATTACACCTTCTCGGTATTAAAAGTGACACAGTAGAAATTATCGCATGCAAATTCAGATACCGAATGGATTATTGTACTATTGAACCCTCTGCAGTACATACAATTAATGCGCATTATGTTTTTAATTTTCATTTAATTGAATTGTTTTTAAGATTTAGATCAACACATTTTTAAACAATAAAATAATATAATAATGATGTTTATTGTTGACTATGTTGACACGAATGGGTGTGCTATTATTATAATGTTATTCATTTTACCGAGGTGGTAAATGTTATTTTATATGCAATTGTCTTTCCAAACATTGAAAAAATAAGCTTGCACGTGCACGTGTAGTGCACGCATCAAAAACATGCAAATTAGAAATTAAATCCATTAGTAATAATCGATTTGTTTATTTTTACGCAAATAATAACCTGGAAATTATTTAGGTACATAGAATATATCTATATGTATATAGAACTGATTTACTTACAGATGAGTCAACAATGCACTTATTTTAGTTGCTTTGTTTACCACACGTTAAGTAAGTAGCTTTAACAAACAACAATAATTGAAGCTTGCGTCCATCATCATTGTGTGAGTTATGCACACTGCGCTGGTTGTTGCTCCTGCAAAGCGTTTGTTGTGTGTAGATACATATTTACACATATAAATAAATATAAATCTCTGCACGTAACGTGCGCTCGTTTACTATTAATTATACATTTGAGTGAGTAGGTACAGACAAAGCAAGCGTCTTGATTTCATTGTGCTGTAACAAACAATGCCTGTGTGTGTAGAGAACAATCATAGTCACAATTGCCATTAGTAATCCTCCAACTGTGTCATGGTCCAGTCGTGTGGTTAAGGAAAAGTGAAGTGAAGTAAACGTAAGTAAATAGTGATATTGCATAATACAGTTTTGATAATAGTATTGCACGCTCGTTAACCATCTTGACTTCAGTGTAAAAAGCAAGAAATAGCCGGTTGCGTAGACTTCGAACTGTTGAAACTTACATCCTCCAGACAGCTAGAGAAAAGTAAGTGTTTAACTTATTCCATATGTGAACAATATTTCATGAATATACAGGCATGGTACGTATTTTCATGTAGTTTCAGTATATATGAACTGTATAAGAAGAAAGAGAATTTAGTAAGTTGAGAGTACGAAGTGAACATAAGTTGAGAGTTAATGTTAAGTGTAAGTTCAGCAAGTCAAGCTGCTATCTGTATATAGTCACGGAGAAATGGAGATTTGAGAATGGGTAGAAATGGTAGGGACAAAGCCGGAGGCTGGACAGTTGGCCTTGGTTGCTCAACGTTGATAGAACTACCTAGCTAGTACTTACAAATAAGGCTTAAGTCTGAAAGTAACTTTAGTCGGAAGAGGTTCTCTAGCAAATAGTGACAGAAGTCTTTGAGTCACTACTCGATCCATTCACTCGTCAAAATCTAACGAATTTAATTTGTGTGTGCATTTTCTGTTTTGCTATTTTCATTTTAAGTTGCTCAAGAATTTCTTTGCAATTTAATAATTTGTGCTACTCCGTTGTTGTCGATTCAGTCAGTGACTTCTGTAAGTATTGCTTTGTTTTACTTTCATCTTCATTCAGGTTGCTCTAGTAGTTGTTGTACCTTGTTTGAATCTTTTGAGTTTAGTAATTGTAGTTTTCTTTAATGTCAGGGTGAATAATTGCCAAAATCAGTAGGTTCAATTTTCATTTCTGTAGAAAAGTTTTCCTTAGAAAAAAGGGCTTATCTCATGCTTACTTATTATTGTTGCTACTATATAACTTATAACTATGCAGACACTATGCGGGTGTTTTTACACAGGGTAAAACTAAAGGGTAATCCGGTTTTTACATTAAATTGTTTCAGTGGAGAATATAGGGAGACACTCATACCTAGTTCTTATTTGTTACGTTACTTGTTAGCTTTGTCTTAACTCTTTGTAACTTACTTAACTACCTACCTTCTATTCTTCCCAGTACAAAACAATCTTCTTCGTCTCTTTACAAAAGGACCACTTAAGCGTTCTGTCGTAATACAATACTTTGTTCACTCCTACAGTTCCTTTTCCTTGTCAAACCGTCCATCGTAGCGTGTGATTTCCATACAAAAGTAAATAGCAACTAGTTTAACTGGAACTTCTTTCGTTTCAGCCAATCAACAAGGAAATTAGTGCGCTAGTTCATTTCTAAGACATATTTCTATACAAGATAACAATACTGTATTCTAAAGAAATCGCCTACGTTGTAGGTAATTACGACAAAAGCCTGAATTTTTTGCCATGATTTCATTCTTCTACCGAAAAGCATGAAAGGAAGGTCGAATTCCGTGAAGTTACTGCAATTTCACATACATTACAGTTCATTAACTTAATTTGTATGCAATACATACCTATGTATACACCATCTTAATCAGGGCTAATTATATTTTGACGTAACAAACTCACCACGGTATGAAGAACGATCTTAAACATTGACAACATAACACAATCATTACAAACAACTCTCTTGTTCTTAAATCGCATTAAATTTGTATGGATTAGCCTTTGTGCCCTTTAGCTTTGCGTAATGATCGTGAAGCTGTTAGTAATTCGTCAAAGAGCAACGGGCATGCATTAGTTGCATATTAGGGGTAACTACAGGAGAATGCTAAAGCACTAAAGGGCAGCATTCTATAGAAAATGAATTTGTCAATTCACATGTACCTATTTAGCATTTAGTATTTATATCCCGAATATCCCACCCATAAGCTTAAGCTTAAGAATAATATTAGGCTAATAGGTAACATTGCTGATGCATATTATCATTTCATATCAAATATTTTCAGGAGGAATAATAATTTACTGTGAGTTCATAGATCCTCCTGCACGTATAGATCCCACAAGCATTTTATCAATTCAATTTGAATGAAAGATACCGCAAGTAAATAATTGTACAGCATTACTGGGTAGTTTACATTACATTGACTTGCTCCGCATGGAGTAAACCTTACATATAGCAGATTGTGCGGTATACAAAATATCAGAGTATCCAATCATATGGGATGGCATACGAAATAAATTCGATTCGCATACCAAGCGTATAATGTGCCAGGTTTTATTTGCAAATCTAATCTTATGTTGAATCAAGTGAACATGAAGTGAATGGGTTTGTGCAGAAATGTCTTTGCAATGGCAATTCGCATCGAACTAATAGAGAAGAAGGTGATGCTGAGCCAGCAATCGTGTTCTTATACAAAAGCTTATGCATCTACAGACCCTTTCCTATACAGATATTTCAATTCATCAGCTCAATATTATACACGAAAGTTGTCTGTCCTGGGTTTTCCGAACTTGTTAGCTTTTCTATCACTGATTCATTCTACAGATACTATCTGTAGATGAAATATAGAATTAAACTAGAGATATAATATTATATTGACGATATAACATTGCATTCATATTTAGTTACTAGTACTACTAGTAAAATCGCTTTTTATTTACTATATATACCTATTTATCTGTTTTACCCACTCTTGGGCAGGCCTGAAGCGTATACTATATACAAACACTAAAAACATACTAGGATGGCTACTGCAGATATAAGCAGTTGTATAGTAATAACAATTTTGTGCACTAAAGTCCTATTATTGTATAGATAGCCTTGGTATTACTAATATTATAGTTTCGTGTATAGAAATAAGTATATAGTCATGTTGGATGACAGAATGGAGCCACTAGCCATATTATTTGGAAGTCAGAGAGAGAGAGAGCTAACAAAAACGTTTATATCCATTCCAGGCTTTCTGCTTGACATTTATTTCAAGTTGAAGGAGATGATGGGATGATGACCTTATAGTTTCCCTCCTCTGACATTCATTACTATATACTTTGCCTAGCTACACCCATCCGATGTGTATTGTCAGATTTTGACAATTTATTAATGCTATTTCCATGCCTAGGTAATCTGTGCTAAAGATAGCTAGGAGATACATATTATTACATACATAAAATACACAGAGAAGTTAGAAGTTTACATTCATCCGAGGAGAAGCATGCCGTAGAGTAGTAGCAGGCATAATGTAATCTAATGTAAATTCATTCGGATCCCTGTATTATGGTATTATACACACTCATGACTTTGACTCATGTGAATGTGTACTCAATTTATTCGTGCATGCCTGTAGTCTGTACGTACACGAATATTATTTCATTGCAGCACATTAACTATTTATATCGAAGAGCCTAAGTATACATACAGTTTGCATATAGTAGGCCGTAATAAAATGGGAGTTGTAGTATTATCAAAACCTAAGTTACTTTATTTACCTAGCTGGAATTTACCCTTTCAAGTATACATAGGCACATGTAAAAAATTTGACGATTTTGTTTGTTTCAGATAGTGAATTTAAATATATGGCAAAAAGTAACTAAGCTTTGAATTGCTTACTTGTTTTTGCTTAGTCAAAGAGATTACGCAAGTTACTGTAATATCACGGTACACGATCAGGATCAAAGAACCTAATCTACATCAAGTGTAATATTCGTAATAATGTTATATATTACCATGCCCGTGTACATGCTGCTCTAGTATTAATGTTCTGAATTGCTAACCACAAGTTTTTTCTCCATGTGCATAGCATGTGCTCTTATCATTCGCATTCAGTGTAATATTGGTTGATTGAGTCCGTATATATTCCAAGAATTAATCAAAAGAATAATATTTCCTTATAATTCGTATTATGACATATATATGTCATTGGAATGACATAATGAAGGCAAAAGTAATTTCGTACTCTCGTATTTCGTATGTATGACATTCATGACATAAAAAGTGAATAGAATACCTCGTAACTTTAGATTAAGCTGAATCGGTCGACGAGTGTCATCTCAAAGATTATGAGTTACAAACGACAACAGATTTTGTCATAAATTGTCAATGCTGATAAGTTCGTAATAAAATATGTAAGTAGGTAGGTAAGGTACATATATAGTTTAGATTTGTCAATTCATTTCACTTTATTCATGACGAAAGACATTTTTGGCAATAGACCTTGAAAATTGCACATTCAATCGGTCAAAGCTTCCTACCTTCAATATTTGCCGTATATATCTAAGTTGTATTATAGTTTAATAGCTACCTCGAAAAAATATAAATACACCATTGTACAATGTCAGGGCTTAAAAGGGGATTTAGTACGCTCAATTTTGCATTCACATTTACGTGATATTATTTAGACAGGGTTAGGACGGTTAAGAGGCATTATTTATGCAACAACGTGGATAAAATATCGTTCACTGACCTTGTCCTGTGTATTTTGCTGCTCTTTCTGCTTATCGGCCTCTTATTGACTTGCTATCTGTTTTGTTTGCTCAGGTATACGGTTAACAGCCCCGAAAGGAAAGTCAAACCCATCAAATACTCGAAGGAAGCCATCCAATGGTCTATATGAACTGCAATTGCTTTTTTGTGGACGAAGGATTGGAACATCGGTAAATCGATACGACAATTCAACTAAGAACTGCCCATTCGTCTGTAATAAGTCCAGACATTCCAGAACTCCGTGCCTAGTTAAACAAATCAATTGAAGACGCCTGAAACTTTTATTCGTGGAAGTTACACACACACACGTGCGTCATATACAGACCCTGAGACAATAGCATAAAGTGTACTTAGAGGATTCAACACAACGAAAGTCTCCAAAGATAAAAATCTTCGCATCACATACACGTCTCAAATTTTACTACAGTGTCAACAAACCACTGGTCATAATGTCTGTAACTGAAGTTATTCATCGGGTGGTTCAAACCACAAGTCCCACTCAACGCCGATTCCTGCTGCCAAATGGTAAGACAAGCTAACAAATTAAATGTGACACTACAAATATTTATTTTTATTTCTTCTCATGGCTATAAACGAGCTTAGTCGACTGTGTGACATTCGTAAACATTATGTAGGACACTAATGTCATAGATTTGATTATGTTATGGTTATTTGCTGTGCAAATGTTACAATCAAATACATTTGTGGTATCTGTACCTGTAGTAATAAAACTTTGCAATTTGTTTGTATAGATGCAGATTCTAATGAAGATATGGGACTAATGATGAGATTGGATGGTAAAATGAAAGATTCAAATCGGCCTATGGCTCCCGTTCCTTCTGTCAAAACACCGGTCACTGCTCAATTTTGTGGGAAAACCCACGTGATTGCTGAATGGTCTCTGTGGGCCAGTTCTTTCCTGCAAACACCCCACATCGCATTCGTTAAAACCACCAGCCGAGTAAGTTCCCATTTAATTTCTGTAAACTTTCATGGAATGTTCATAAAACCCAAGAGGGAGTAATTTGTTAGCTGCGTTGTATGAGAGCTTCAGCATGTCATTTGAGACATACCTAATGAAATTATGCCGGATAATTTGGGTGTGAAACCGATTGGCTAATTACTTTAGTATAATTTCCTTGTTGTATTGTTGTTTATTCAGATGAGCGATGTCATCCAAATGAAAGCTACCCGGATGCTGCCTCTGTTGCTTTACATGAGCCTTCTAGTCTTGGCAGTCCAAGCGGGTGCAATTGTAGCTCTGTTTGCCACGTCTCTTCGTCCTATGGGTCTCTGGTTTCTCTTGGGCTGCATTGCCAACCTCGGTGGAATTTATTGGTACACGGCTATTCAGACGATTCCTGTCGGATCCTTTAAGTCAACCAAACCATCATCCTAATTCGAATAATTAGATTTCATTCCTCCAATGCTCACCACGCACCACGTACTAACTGGACATGAAAAGAAAATTATTTAATTATACTTACACAACATATTACGTGACTGCTACTGTATTTGTATTACATTCTACGAACTCTAGTGCTACTAATGCAATGTCAACAATTTAATCCTACCACCACCACTACTAGTACTACTACTAGAACCGAAACTCATATAATCTTTCAACTGTCTATTATTAACGCAAATTCCAGAATCAGCAACTTGCTCAATATTTGACAGATGTAATAGTTATAAATGAGAGCGGAGTAATGACGAGAGTTCCTAGTTCCTTATCGTATGCAACTTTGATTGTTATATAATATTTTCCTAACTATATACTCATGTTAATTCATTATCGTTTCAGAGCTAACTGGTTCACTCTTCTGCTGAGTGATCATTCTGCCCTGTTTGAACTTGGCATGAGTATACTGCTGATATAGCAGATTAGAATCTTTATACAGAGGCAGCTCACTAAGGACTGGAGAAAATAATTAATGATTTTCCACATTTCTGTGCAGAATTAAGTACTTAAGGCGTGTGTGTTTAAATGGTGGATGTCTATAATTTAATCATATCAACTGTATTCATTTATATTTCGTATATAAATATAGAGATACACATATATCTAAATAGTAGAAATAGGATGCATAGTTAGGTCGTACCCTAGATTGATTTTTCGTTGTTTTCGTCGATTTTTGTACCACAGTTATCTAATGATGTAGATTAATTATACTTTATACTACTACTATGAAAAGATTACCCATAAATACGTAAAAAGGAAGTTTATCTGTAAGAAGAAGTCCTACTGGTAAAACTCATGCAACCTGTACATATATTATTATTTCTATATACACCTACACACACGAGGTAGTTGTAGATGTCAAAATGTTAACCACTACTCGGACAATTAGTGAGTAGTTAGTTGGGTGATACATTTAGTGTAATTATACCGATACGTCTCATCGTGACTTATTTACCTTACTACAGGAGGGGAGCTAATTACTATATTATTGTTGTAAATCTATATACACGTACTATAAGTTTAAGTCTATTTACTACTATTTACTACATACCAGCTCTTGATGTGCTTCCGTGTCATTTCAATTACTACTACTATAGAGTAGTTCTATAAGGGTGTTTCTACAAGACTGGAGAATTTCGGAAAGAAGAAGTTTGTGATGTTGTTAATCTATTTTTGTATCATACTTTATTATTATACGTAATATATATAGGCATGCGACATATCTATGTGCTGTTTGTACGTAATATATATATGTAATACTACAATACTAGGCGAAGGTGTGTTGAAAATAGGCGAGGAGATAATTAGGATTGCAATTAGTGTAGTATGAGTGTACTGCTCCGACTACGGTGTAGTTTGGTTGTTGCTAGGACGGAGGAGAATGGTAGAAATTAGCGATAGCTATGTGTATAGTTCTGTAGAGAGAGTTTTTATGGAGCTGGGAGACATTTAGGCGGAAAGGCCGTCTAACTGGAGCCTTGGTGTTTTTTTACAAGAGATGAATCTCTTGTCTACTCGTATATGATTCGTGGCTTTAGACACACAAATCCCTGGCTCACTCACAACAGTCTAAAATATCATCTGCTCTGTACAAATTGTCTCTATAGTGTCATATATGAGTTTTCCTTATACTACTTGCGTCTTGTCAACTGTCAAATTTTACGAGCGCAGATGTGCACTACAAATACTGCCACTACACTTTTCTATATACCACCTACATTGCAAACTACTACGAGCGACACAACACTTTAGGTTAAAGTGTCGCAATTGTAGGAGTTGTAGGTATTTATAAATATATGGCCCTCTTTTACAAGAAGAGGATGGATCCTTTCATTTATTCTCTGAACAATCAATTCCTGGTAATTCTTCTCGTCCTACTAAATAAGGCTCAATAAAAATGCAATATAATGATGACGCGCTTGTTTGCATGACTGACCGAAAGAAACGCTAATGAATTGTGCTAAATTGTGATGTGATGCAATATCTATTTAATACGATTTTACTTTATGTACACATTTGTTACGGCGTTCTTGCAAAATGAGAATGTGGTATGAATGTAGTATGTACACGACACTAGTTGATACTTACAATGGTTGTAGAGAGGAAATATCTACAGACTTATAAACGCAACCTGTGTACCGAGCTGTATTGTAATCAAAAAATCAAATGTTATGCATTATGTTATACAATAGTAACTTATATCTTTAGCGTAAAGAATACCATCTATTTGTATTTGTGTACAATGTAAACGGTTGTATTTTGTCAATAGCAAATATACAACGCGATTTGTGTAAGGTTTGAAATAGAGGCTTCTGTAAAGAAATCTTTTTTCTACTCAACTTAGTCGATAAAGGTTTCTTATTAGTTATGTCTTGTATTATTATTAGAAATACTACAAAGAAAACCATGTCCAAAATACAAATAAAACAATCATTTCATGTTTTCTATAAAGAAATTCCATTCATTCACCACTCGGACTTGTTTCTTTTTCCCTGACTCGGATAAAATTCATATTTCTTTTTCTTCGTATACATTATTTTTTGCACCGTGTTCATAGTAATATTTTGTGATGCTGCGACTGAGACGAAAAACACGATACAAAGGACAATAAATAAAGAAATGTGTATAGTAAAGAACTCATGGAAGCCAAAGGAAGACTTGCATGGGACATATAACGACATAAGAACAGGATTAACATGAGAGCATTGCATTTCATTGGATGAAATCAGGAAAACCCATGAAAAACTGCCAGATAAAAAACTCCAGGAAAATAAAATGGAAAAAGTAAGTACGTGTATAGGATGACTATCATACTATTTTATTAGATTAGTCATGGAAGCCATGACTGATGTTTGCAGAAGATGAAGCACTTGATACTATTTTACTAGTTGTGGTGGATATAAGTTTGTATTTATATGCAATCTTTTCCCACATCTAGTTGTAATGTGATGCAATGTAAGTAGATGTTGGTTATTGCCCTGCGTTCGTCTATGGTGTAGGATAATGGTTGGACATTAGGTACATATAAAGCCTAGTACGTATTTATTATTTGCACACACAGAGCTCTATAGAAAGCACAACGCCGACAGGACATCCATTGTGTGATTTTGTAAGGAGAAAGGACATGAGTGAAAGAAGCCTGAGAATAAGTACACAGTGAACTGCTAATAAGGCAAAGTTATAAAATGCTATGTCCATCCGGATCCAGCACTTGCGAGCCACCTTCTTCCTCCTCTGACTTACTTATATATTTGTTTTCTTTTACTGTGGTCAATCATGGACGAGACTTGAAAATTTTATTTTCTCGCAGCTGTTCACTTTTCGCTACAATGTACGCTCCGAGACGCGAATCACAATGAATAGAATGAAAGGCACGGAGTGACGCCAAAAGAGCTTGGGAAGCTGCGAACATGAAGAATTTTTATGGCTAAACTTGAAGGGAAAACGGATCTAACTGATTTAGAGAGATCCTTTGGACAAGAGGAGTGTGTTGCTTTTTTGCAAGTCACTTTCGCAAAGCAATATAGCAGAATACTTCTTCAGAAAAGAAGAAGACGAAGAAAATTGAAGAACATCTCAACATCTCATACCTAAACACTTCTATAAAGATATAAAATATTTCTACCAACTAAAGACCTAGATAGAACTGAAGTTTGTTTCTTTTACCATCATTTATTACAATATGCTATGGCATGGGCTTTTATTACACCCGCTCCTAATAGTATCTATTCACGTCACAAACAAAAAGTTACTACATATTCGAAGATTCACAGTCAGCCTCTTATATCCTTTCCTAGTGATAATGAAGTGTAGGTAATGTTATGTAGCCTTTACTATTATGTGACTTGTATTGTACACAAACTTAAGGTACTCATTAAAACTTAACTTGCTGTTGCGTTGTTGCTTTTGCTATTTGTGCCACTAAAATAAAATATGCCTTTGTAGCTATAGCCATAGCTATATTATGTTTACTTATATACGCCTACTTTTTAGTACATAGGATTGTATGATATTGCTTTATTCTGGCAGCAACGGATCATAATACGATTCATATAAAATATAAGTCTAATGGAAAGCAAAATCTGGTGAAATTTGGCACTGGGCAGAGAGAGAAAGCAGAGTGCATTGAGATTTTGAGACTGAACGAGAGAGAGCGAGAGTATGAGTTTGGATTTGTTATTTAATCTCTTATTTTAGTTATTGTTGCTTATTGGAGACAGACGGGAGAGTGCCGTTGGATATAAGGTAATTTGCTTTTTCATTGGAGATCAAGAGGTCGTAATGTTCATAGTGGAGCTTGTGTATAAAGTATAAAGCTTAAGCCTCCGTTGTACACCTTCAGTCACGGTCACCATCATCACATCACCGTTAGTCGAGTTGGTAATCACAGTTTACCGGAAAATTAAAGTTGTCCTCATAGACCTTAATGGAGCTTAGCATTTCAGCTTTGCTTTCCTGTGTTGTTTCATCCGGAGCTGAGCCAAAAGTCAAAAGGCTCAAAAGCAATTTCTATAATAGTAGATTGTGTATAGCTCCGATTTTGCAATATTAGCACTACACCATTCATTATGTACGTTTCTAGCAGCTTACTATGTACATTATGTAGAATTGTATAGATATAGTAGACACACGGAAAATAGTAAATACCTAGATACATGCTAAGTCGGTTCGTCAGTTCCATCCCATCATCATAGGAATGTTAGCTAAGAGCACTTCGGTACAATTCCCATCCACCTATTTTACTTTAGGGTAAGTAGAAGTAGACTCTCTCAGTTAGTTTATTCTACCGGAGACTTTGCTCTTCTCTTGTTATGTAAGGTGTGCGGTGCTCTTGTTCAAGTAGTGGGAGAGAAACACAGTACTACTACACAACTTCTACAGAAGAAATCTAAAAATCGATTTCCAATTCTTTCTGTCTTTTAAGTAGATTCGTGTGGAGGAAACGAAGATTGGGAAAATAATGGTAGTGTGTCGAAGAACAGAGCTAGGACTACGATATGGTCATAATTAAGTCTGTCTGAATGTACTTGACTTGTCTTCAATGCACAATTTACAAGAGTCAAGAAAACAATGAAGTGAGCAATTCAAGTCAAGTTGTCAATTCGTGTCAATTCCTTAACAGAGTATCTGACAGGCCTGGCCTCACTTGCTACATTGTTACAAGAATCAATTAAAGATACAACCAATAACAACAACGAACAACACACGAAACATTCCATCCACAGTGGAATGCTTCGAGTGACTTTAAGTGGTTTGTTCAGCTCTTCTTGAATTCATTCATTCGTTGCCCTGCCATGTGTACTTACTGTAGCAGCAGCAGTTCTTATTACAGTAAATATTGTCAGTCTGTGTTTTGTATTGAGGGAATTTCTTTAGAGTGGGTCTACAATGATGCTACTATTCTTGACGACGTCACGGGCTCTTTGATGCCAAACAAAGTGGAGAAAGTGGGAAACGTCTACGTACAGTTCAGTTCGAATAATGTTGCATACACTGCACATATTATCTATATGACTGTCTCTGTCTGCCCTCTGAATAGATGAATAGCTTCGAGTGACACTAGACTGACTAGCAAAACTCTTCACATTCATCCATGACAGGACAGACGGGTGGTTAATGGAGCTGTAGGTCGCGGAGAACTCTCACCCCTCTATTTACCATAATATATGGTCCATATATCGCTTTTAGGTACGGGAACATTATTGTTAATATAAATTTAGTACTTCTTATCTTATGAGATGCTCTCTGTCTTTTCTAGTATATCATGTCTCACATAGAGTGTATTATTTTCATATAAAAATTTCTATCAAGAGATATATAGTATGATATTAACCTTCCTGAAAGACAAAAGGCATCGGTCTGCCAAAATATATACCTACATCCGCATCCCTGGCCATGGTAGAAGAATTCTAAAGAGAAAGTCGGTCGTAGGGTTAAATATATTATATATTATGTCGATCTGTTGATAAAATGCTCTACGTATGAACCGTGGCCTTAGGAAAATTGTATCACATCATGGAAATGTTTTATGTAAATTGGTAGTATGCCTTTCTTTTGTCTTTCTCGTGTATATATACCACATACGTTTATTACAGAAAAATATACTAGGTGGTAGGTTTATATGAATCTAACATGTGAATGGTATGGATGCCATGTTGAGTCAACAGAGCAGATCTCCGGTTACCCCGTAAAAGAGAAAGCTATTAAAGCCTTTATTTACTCAGTTAGACGAGTCGTGACTTTTTAGGTCGTGTCATGTATTTATGTTGTACGTACTCTGCATGTAATGTAAAGGTTCAATTGGACAGGCTACTTGTGCTTTGTGGAAATTACTGTATTTTACCACTATATGTACAGCAATATGTCTGTTATGTCTGTTCTGTTTGAAAGACGGAAGCTTGTAAGTAAAAGTTTTCCTATGACGGCACTGGAAATGGAACAAGACAGGACAGGACATTCGCCTGGACTAGTCAAGTGAAAATTGAGACGCTTGGTGTTCGAGTGTCGGCGACAAGGGAAAACAGGACAAAATACTTCTATGTGTTCGCTTATACAGCATTTACACAGAATTCACTTTACAAATAGAATTCTACTATTGTACAGTTATTACGTTATATATGAACGAAGTTTACAAAGTACTCTGTCTTCATATAGGCATACATGAGTATAGACAAGTTACACATGTTCAGCACAGGACAGTATAAGTATAAATCTAAATACAAGTCGAACAAGAACTGTTTGCATTTGACTTTGCAAAGCTAGACTTACTTAGGGTATTACTAGGGTTGCTTTCTATAGGCTAGTTTTTAGTATTATTGCTGTTTTGACTTTTGCTATATAAAAACGCTTGACTATTGTCTGCGTTGTTAAGTCCTACAATTCTGCTGGTCGACTGTTTAACTACATATAGGACGGTGGAGAGCTGCTGGCCTTTGGTTTGTGAAAAAAGGAAATTGTATTTTTCTGTATTGATGTGGAGGATTGCACATGCAGTTGAAGTGAGTCTGACTTTCTCTTTGGGTTGACTTAAGTCTATTTGTACATTTAGTACTAATACGAAAAATAGCACAACACATCACTTCTGCCGTACCATACTCTCTGGCAAAAACTACCACCAATGAATTTCTCTCTGTGGAGATATGCACACGACACAGGGACAGAGCCATGGACACACGGAAGAAGGAATGCGTTACGTCGCTCATTTCATCTGACTTGGTTAGGTTTGGCGGTACTGGTGTGGTGGTACTGTAAACTCCGGGTCGATTTCGATCTTGACAACCACGGACGGATAGCAATAGCAAAAGACCATGGCACTATGTAATGCCAGGCCAAGCTTCGCCGACCTAACGAACGAACGCCTCACACAAACACATAGCAAGAGAATATATTCCTGTAGAGAATCGTGCAGTGGCATTGTAACGGCAAAAGCTTCGTTGCTGTACTACGTTTCCACTTTTCTACCCCATCACCACTTGCATTCACGATTCACTACTGTGAATACCCTTCTCTTGCTGTTTGGTCTTGCCTTTTTCTTCGTCTCTCTGTGTGCTGAAGAACAGCTGAACTGATGCGATGCGAGTTTTCCCCATCTCTCTGTGCTGCTCCTCCGTCGTGCACTTTACAAAGTACAAGTACATTCTTTACTTTCGGAGTTTCCTGGCAGGGCTAAAACACTAAGCTCTTTCCATTTCGCTGTTGTGCAATGTAGTCAATGTACAATATACGAAATTCGGTTAGGTATATACCCTTCTTGCATGCTCTCTGTAGTGTATTGTAATAAAGTGCACATACAATTCCATATATCTATAAAGACCGGGCGTAGCTCACCCGAAACATCCGTCTAAAGTCGTGCTTTACTCAAGAGGAATCTTCTTTGACTTGTATCTGTATTATTCTATTCGAGATATTCGTCTCCCGGCTCATCATACGATTCCACTAGTACCTCACCATGCGATGCCACACTAAAGACAAGTAGCTTGTTCAATGTGTATAAGAAAAGCCATTTGTGAAGGGAAAAGGTGGGAAACTCCGCCAGTATTTTTCACTGCTTACAAGCTTATACTTCTGCCAGTAGTAAGATACATCAGAGTTTGCTTGGTTTGAGCAAAGGAAAGTTGTAGCACGGTAAACTTTGTGTAGAACTAGAATGCCTACCTATGTAGGTGTATTCTTTACTACCACCACCGCCACTACGTTCTGCACGTAACTTGCTTAGGTATTTTACTTACAGACACACTCACAAGTGTTCCTTCGGTTTACTACAGCAGCAGTGTTGGTGGGTGTAGGGAATATAATACAAGTAATATATAAATGTATAAGACACTAACTGTTTATAATCTACACAAAGGTGTCTATAAGAAGGAGCCGTGCATAACTATAGACGAATAAGAGCAAGACCTAAGTAAGTTGACGTAGAGGAGTGTGGAGGCATACGATAATATGGATGTTTTAGTTGACTATTCCCTTTGCTTGAGTTTGAGAAGGGAGAGATAGGTATACGGTAATATTATGTTGTTGGTGTTCCTGACTTGTCTCTCTCCTTGCATTACTTACTACATTGCATTGCATTGCCTTCCGTCTGCCATACTCTCACTGCGACTCACCAATGTTCTGTACTCTCTACCTACCACACCACACCACGAACTACCATCATAGTGCTTAAACTCCCGAAATCCCGGTATACTCCCCAAACGGACGAAAAAAGACTGGAAATCTTCTGTGAGTCAGTCATGGCATAACGTTAGGCCGTTTCACATCGCATCTCGCACTCTCTTTCATCTCTTCATGCCACATACACTACGATACACAGTGTTCGGTTCACGAAACGTACTTGTCTACCATACATCATCGCATTCTACTTCTTCTTCACTTGTATTTACCACGTTGAATATAATATATAGTCTTTAGAGATCCAGAAAGAGCACAAGAGCTCTACACGGTGCATTTACTCGACATTCTACTAGTCGAGGAATATAAAACTAAAAGCAACAAAACAAAATACAACCAACTTATTCTCCTAGCCGACCAACAACAAGACGAGACCATTTCATGTCTTCAATATTTACTTTCCGTTTGGTCTACGTGTAAAAGATAGCGAAATTTCCTGTATGGGTTTATATACACCTCCTTCTCACACTTTCTGCGTTATTAGTTTTCTATTATTATTGTGAAGGCTTAAAAGTCACGTAAGTTGTACACGGAGAGAGAGAGAGAGAGTTTGACTCGCCTAGATTTTACTCCTCGACTCTCTCACAGAACACACAATATACGAATGCTTTCATTTGTTAATGGACAGTCAAAAAAGAATTTCGAAAAAGTTTCCCGATGATTGTGTTTTATTTAGTAGTTCCATTTCCATTGGTGCCTGAGAAAGTATTTTGACGATGAACTGACATGAACAGAAGCCAATCATACATTACATGTCATGTTTAAGCAAAGAATTAGTTTCAGGGTAAATATTATCTTGAGAGCATCTGTTGCTAGTAGTAGCTAATGCGCCATGGGAGAAACATCATCATCTTCACATATTACGACATTTACTGCAAAAGTAAACTATGCAAGTACATTGCCCGCTCCTCGAAGAACTACGTACCACATCTTCTCCTCCTTTCTATGTCTATTCTACCATGATCCTTCGCTCTGAAGTATAAAGTGTATACAATGATTATTCATCTGTGTAAAAAGGAAGATAAGGAAGCCATGTTAGTGCAAGATTGACTCTATCATGTATAGTGAATGGTTTTCAAGTAGTAGAACCACGATTTATTATGTGAAACCAACCTGTTAAGGAATGGATTCGTCGGGACCATAAATTAATAAATGAGAAACTTCATTTCGTCAGATTTTACTACAGCAAATAACGTGACGTGACACGGCTTTCGACTATTTGGGATCAAGTTGCCTTTCTCTTCTCTGTACATCTGGATTTCTATCAGCATCGCCGCACAAGAACCAAGAAACTATTTGCAATCTCATTCACACCGACTTATTTTACTCATAACACATAATAAATATACCATAACGTAAACGTAACCAAACCGACTTGCCTTTCGGTGTTTTTGAAACACCACATTTTTCAATTATTATGCTACAAGAATGGAGCTACGAATAATTGTGATGTGATGTATAATTACACACCAGATACCATAGATAGATCCCCATAGTTAGGTAGGTGAAACAGTGTAAGGGAATCTCTCTGTAATTTTATAGAAAGTATTATTACACTACTTAAAGCTTTGTTCTCTGCTGGGTGTATACACTTTATAATATGCAAAACGGTTTCACAGTAAAACTCCAAGTTCTTCAAGAACTTAATTAATACACGTAGTTGACACGCAGTGCTGTGTGTGGTGGGTGATAGTTGGAAAGTAAAGCTGAAACGTTGAAAGCTAAATGACACTAACTAATGCCAATACAGAAAACAGAGAGAGAGAGAGAGAGAGAGAGAGACACATACACGTAATATGCCACTACAGATATAGGCTAGCACACTATTACTTAACTATATAGAATACTTATACTTCGTGCATTGCATACTTAAATGAAGACATGCCTCCCCTACGTAATGCAAGAGCCATTACAAAGTTTATTCGCAAAAGTCCTTTTATATGAATTCAGTTGGATTAAAATGGTGAACTATTGAGAATGGTTTTCTTAATAGACCAATATAAAATACAACAGAGTGTATATTAAGCTTTAATAATACACCGGTGACTCATTCGTGCATAGGATTTGCACTCTACCACCACCACAAAGCTCCCTGCTAACTTGAACTTCTCCCACTACTACTGCCTCTACTACTGTATAAAATAATGTTGCAATGGAAAAAGTAAAAGCTTTGGTTATGTGTGTATAGAGTTGTATATAATATGACAAGACAATCACTTCGACTCTTGTAGATTGAGTAAGTAGTGTGTTCGTATAGAAGTATAGGAAAAAACTGAGGTGTTTGCGCAGAGAGTGGTTGGGTTTATGTTGATACGATTCTCTGTTGTTGTTGTGTGATGTGACTGTGAGAGGTTTCCACTCAAGAGGTAAATAATAGAGGCATATGCATCATGGAGGCGGGACGAGTGGTTGATGATGGGCTTTTCAGTCAAGCACAGCAGTTTGTCATAGTCGTGGATGTAAGTTGCAAGTGTAAAGGGTGAAAGTATCTCTCTATCTGCGGATAATAGTGAGGAATTATACTTGTCTTCACAAGGCACTCATCTGAACATTTGTTACTATTACCCTGCTCAAGTATAGTAAATGGGCTACACACGTGTTTAGAGGAATCTGAGAAATTAGTTTGGAATAAGTTACAAATTAGCTGGTAAAGTTACATAAAATCTAATTAGTTACCAGGAGTAGAGGAGAAGAAGAGGTGATACGATGCAAATATTTGAAGTAGGATGAGAGAAAATAAGAGAGAAATTACGCGGAACAATTAGTGTGGAACACCCCGTGTGGAATATCTGGAAGGGCTGTGTGAGATATAATAAATTAACTAAAAAAGGAGAGATAATGCTCATAGGAAAATGGTTCTCGTGTGCAAGCTCAGTGAAGTTGCATTGCTCTTCACAACATAAAGTGAAAGTTTTTGCCTTCATTGGCTACTAGTGAATATTTGACCAACTTCGAGTCCAGTGTCCATCGGGCCGTGGTTGGATTGCCTTTATCAAAAATGCCTATTCGCAAAGGTCATGTTGCCCCTCAACATACTCTCATCGAGTCCGTTATTCGCAAGTTTGACGCTCAGAGTAAGTCTCTCCGTTGTTATTTCTCTGTCTGCTCACTCCGGGCCTAATTTCAATCCATTTACTATTGCACTACTACTGTCTTTGACTTTGGCTTTTACCTTTCACTTGCATCATATTTTATTACTTGTATGCTTATACCCTACCACCCGTCCTGCTTTATTACTTGGGCTGATTCGGGTCTGAAAGTAATATTACCCCTGTGATATTGCATTATAGTAATAGTATAGTGCTGTTGTAAATAGAATAGAGGAGAATGTAAGGAGCTACTTATAGGATTGAGCTTTTTATAGTTTCACCAGACAATTCACCTCTGTGCACAGGCTTATACTTTGCGTCTCGTTATATGTTGTTTACTGTTACTACGTTACCTTGCTCTATATTCATAAAGTCAAGTCAAGCCCAGTTAGAATGTTTTTCATGTTCTATTTCCTTCCTTAAGTGCAATTTCGACAAAAGTAGCATCACCGAAGAATTCTAATGCGTGCCACTTTTATTTTATGTTATAGTACTACAATATGCAAAATCTCGTCAACATCTTTCTAACCGTTTTTGAAACAAATCCTTTTACTAATATTTGCAGCCAAAATAAGATTGCGGTTTTGCCCTCATCAAATATATCCGTAGACCTCCACACGACATTTCTCTGACACATGACACAACGTTTCACATTTCAGACTTTTCTCTCTCTTTGCATTGACACAAGTCTTTCAATATAGATGTTTACTTTGTAAATAATCTTCCTTCTTCCATTGTCAAGCTACTTCTTTTCCTAAATACAACTGGTATAGATTTTATCGTTCTTCACGGTATACAATACAATGAAACCTTTTTATATAAGTAGGTACATTATGATACATGAAAGTAATGCAAAGATAATACCTACACTACATATTATGTATAAGTACTCTATTACTACACTAAAGAGATTGAAAAGTCTATACCCTTCATGTTATAACGTGCATGCATAGTTCGATGAAAGAAACAAGCCCAATCAATTCTATTGTACTTTCGTATCTTCGTAGAATCTATAAATGCTATCTGTACATCTCGTGTTTCCATTCTTGCATTATTCCTCTCATATACTTAACAACTTTCCCATATCACAAAGCTACTTACGTCTCTAGTACTACTACTCTATAGAACTTTTTTCTTTTCACGGTGATGCCACAAACTATATAACTACTAAATAGCACGACTAAAAAAAGTTTGTACCTTTTCATGTACTAATGCATTTAGTAGACGCTATATGCACTGCTGGCCTAGTCTAGTACTTGTATTCTGTTTTACCAGTTGTTTGTCGCCAGCAACCTCCTCTCGTTACATTTTGTCCGGAAAGAATTGAAAGTCCAAGTAATTTTATTACTGCATGATATATTCCGTCAAATCAAATTCCATCGATTGACTGTCCTCTAGTCGCATCGTCGGCCATTGAAATTGAAACTGGTGTATTAGTATTAAACACAAAACTACAGTCATACATTGTAAAAGCCATGTGACAATAAATGGCAATAGAACACTGCTCCTGGCTACTTATCAATATGTTATCAATATTTGATTCGATGGTTCGCTCAATTTCGCATGTTCCACGAGCACCACTACAATAAACAACACTTACTACGTTTATAGTTTAGTTCATAAGTTTGTTTCTGTGTTTTACTCCATTCTTGTACATTATGGGAGTTGTGCTGCTATGCTTTACGTGTAGGATGTACTATAGTAGTAGGCAAGCTGAAATACATTGTATTTAATGTGAATTTAATATTATTGTGTGCTATTTATTGCTACTTAATACAAGGCTTCGCGTAAGCTATCTTTATTATAAGTGGTGCTCTACCGTTTGTGAATAGTTTAAGGATATACCTAGGCACAGAGACAGCAGTAATGTAAATCTAATACCTTTTCGTTACACGCAGCAAAGAAACCCGCTTGTTTTTCTAGAGCAGCTGTGCATTTCTCTTCTTTGACTAACGTACGTAAGAACTAGCAATGAAATCTAGTTGACATATGAAGGTTGCAGACTTGAATGACTTGCGATGGACTTATTGATTATGTATACATATATTAAAAGAACCAACTCTACTTGCTAATAAACATGAGAATTTTCCTGGTAATATTATACCAGACCTGATTTACCTTTCTTAAGGACACAGGTAGAAATATATTAAGTAGACCATACTCTGAAAGGCACCTACCTAGACTACTCTGCTAGACTTAATGCAAAACGGAATTGATTTCAAATGAAAGACAGTTGTTGGACAAACTTATTACCCTTACTGCATTACTAATATACTAATACACCTACTATATACCTATATACAGCTTATAAAAATTGTACTACTACATAATACCCTACAGAAAATGTCTTGTGATTAATTAGAAAGTAGAGTGAGTGAGTGAGTTGAGTAAGAAAACCATTGCCAATGTCGGTTATACTTATACAAAAACCTCAGTGTAGTTTTTCTTTGTTTTCTCACAATACCTTTGCGTATTAAGTATTCTACATTTATTAAGAATGAACCCAGACAAGAAAGAGTGCGAGTGCATGCTAAAATCCGAAAGAAAGAGACATTTTCAGTTGTATGTGAAAGGATTTAATACTTGATAAGTTTAATAGACAAAAATGCATAGCTATAATATCTCCGTAGGTACTGTATCTCGCAATTATCAGTTTATATCTGTGTAACTCTAAGCCACTTACTCTGACACGTAATGCAATGAAACAAGTTTTAGGGTAGGCACCACGAGAACCATATTGATGTTATGCACACACACAATTTGATTTGCATTTTAGATAAAATGTTTATTATTAGAGACACGGTTAACCAGGCAAACCAAGGCAGACAATTTCATGTAGGCTATACACGTTACGTTACGTTACGTAAGGTATATCTTCTTGGGTCTATCCATTCTACGTCATATATGTAAAATAATTGTAGATTCACAACATGGAGCCTGGAAACTTGAAAGTTAGCTCTAGTGTACATAATATGTGGAGTTTACTTTTAGGCTGGCAACATGAGCAGTGCTTTCTTTTGTTGGTTTACTAGAAAGGACCTAAAGAGCTGACTTGACTTGGTTGAGGTGATGGAGATACTAATAATATATAATACGCTGTTTTTCTTGTCTGCTTTCTATGAGCGTATAAGTTGGTTAGGAGGGACTGAAGACACACGGGTGCTAGAGTTCGTATATTATTTTTGTGACGGTGATGGTGTAGTTTGTAGTATATATGCCAATGCCATGGCATGCATGTCGTGCTCGTCAGCTAACACACTTACCTAAGTGTTAGTTCAGTATTAACAACAGTGCCAGTGGTAATGGCTAGTATCTTTTAGCATGCAAGCATTACTATAATAAAGTATGCCATGGCTTGCATGGGCTCGCTCTTGTTTGGTTTCGAGGGCTCTTTCTGTTCTGTCTGAAGGAAAATGCATGAATTTCTATTATATATGTAAAGGGAGAGACTAAGATCAAAGCGCGTTAAGTGACAACATCTACGAAACATCCGAAGAGCCATATAGACTCATGGAGAAAATTGGTGGTGTGGCTTCACTTGGCTTGCTTTTAAATTGCTAAAGTACTTTGTTTGCACAGCACTTAACACTGAGTGAGTAGGTACTGATAAAGACCTGTACACATTACGCCTACCACTATGTACTTTCCTTCGAAGTAATGTCTTCTATATTTACAAATAGTATGACTCTACGTTGACATACACAAATGTCTGTGTGCGAGTGCCACAAGGTATGTTACAAGTACAGTGTTATCAATTTACCCGAAATGTTTTAAAGTAATCGAATAATTGATGTTTCAGATCGGAGCTATATTCTGGGCAATGCCCAGTCACCGGATTGTGCCATTATTTACTGCAGCGACAATTTTTGTCGGCTGAGTGGATTTAGCCGGGCAGAGGTAATGCAAAAACCGGCCGTGTGCACCTTCCTCCATGGACCACTCACATCTGCAACCGTCGTCTCTCAGATTCGGCAAAGTCTCTTGGGTGAAGAAGAGAAACATTTGGAAGTGCTCTTTTACAAGAAAGACGGTAGACACCCTTTAAACTTCTTTGTACTCTAAGAAAGCATCTATTTCACTACTACAAAGACTACCACGTGTATATTTGTATACTATTGACTATGAACTAACAAAGATGTGTCTACTGATATTATGTAAGGTAAAATGAAAAGTACAATGCAAAAAGGTATCACACAGAGTATATCCTACAGAGTGTCAGGAGATAGAAATGATGTCATGTTTCACATCTCTTTGTAATAGTACACAATCTTCTAATAGTACAGTATATTTGTAAGTGATGTTTGTGTAGGCAAGATTTTATAGTTTGTGGACTTTCTTTGTGTGTACATATGTATTTTATTTGTCGAGTCTCTTGGCTGGGCTCTTGTGTATTCTGAGGATTGTGGTGTGATTTTGATGGTGGCTCTTTTTACTTGACTCTCATTCCTTGCAGAAGCAGCAGCAGTACTTTACACTGTTTACTTTACTCTATCAGAACTACTCCTTAACATTAAATGCATGCATAAAATACATCCATAATTTTATCTCTCTCTCTTTCGGTGTAGTGCTATGTACTTATATTATGTGCGTAGTAAAATCTGGCTATGATTTCAGTTTATTTGGCATTAGATTAGCCAAGGTATGTATATAGAGGAATACTTTGAGTTAGGATTGTGGAAGAGGACCTTCTCTTGGGAGTTGTCTTTTCGCTGATGCCATTTCCAATGTTATGTGCTAGTCAGTTGGTTGTTATATTATTATAGTGCAGTTGTTATATTGCTACACGTGGAATACCCGAAGCAGAGAGAGAATCTGCTCCTACTACTATTTCGTTGGCAGTCAAATCTCTTTCTTACCTGCTCCAGTTGCTTGATATTCTTGTTGTGGTTTCGTTTGCTTGCACACTCCACGGAGCTGCTCGTTTATCTATTTCTATGCCAGAGATATGTTTGTTTGTTGTGCATTAAGGCATTTTAATGTAATTGAGAAATTGCTTCTCTCTCTCTTATTCTACTCTCCCACAAAAACCAACGCATCCCCATCCAATCTTGATATAGGAGTCATTTATATATCTAACAGCTTCTCCATCGCCTACCACCAACGCAAAGAATACTCTTGCTGGTCTCAAAATGCTCATTTCCACGAATACGATGAGCACTGTGAGCAAACCAGATAGAAGTCTGCTTAGATTGTCTGACGTTATTTATCTTACTTTGTTAACATCCATTTTCATACATCTATATTACACATACTTAATACAAATATTATAGGACTTCTCCTGCAGTCCGTATATAGCTCAGTCTCATCCTATACTACGGAAATTTAATACACTCCATTCCATAATAACACCAATGGTGGAGTAAATCTCTCACCATTATGCAGTTGGTATTGTATGCGGACTTATCATATTAGGTGATTGTATCAGTAGTAGTGGAGTGTAGTATTACTTTTACCTACTTTGCATAATATTTTTGAATTTATTTATGATCATAATATCTGTTGTAATAAAGTATGCCTAAGTAAATTCGGTGGGACATTTTTTAAGATATGGTAAATTGTATACATTTTCGGTTTCTTCTAAATATTTACATAAGTATGACAATACACAGTACAATGTTTCTATATGAAAATAGTGGTTATTACAGGATTTATGTGGTAATTCAATTCGGAATTTTGCGAAACAGAGTGCAATGCGTACATGTCTTAAATAGTATTAAGACGCATATTCCAGTAAGACGAATTTGTGTTATGGCATTGTATGAGTAGTATTAGCATTTCCGAGAGAATGATGAGTCTCTTGCTTATTATCAGAAACTTGACAGATGATGAAGTACTACTTGGATTTTTTTCCTATGATAAAATGCCTACTGTAAACACATTAGGCAAAGGAAATGGATCCACTCATGATTTATACACTGAATGTATTCTCCGTTTCATATCTGCTTGATGAGGGAAGGACGAAGAAAAAAGTAAGAAAATAAAAACGATGAAAGCGTGCCACTTATGTAAATATACTTTTCCGACAAGTGAGGGAAGAAAATAAAATTACTGCAGGATTGCATTTGCCATTTGCAACACAACAAGAGTTTTCGAATTCGCATACTTCTTTGTTATGTAAGTTTGTGTGTGCATGAAATGGAGAAATAGAAAGAAAGCACTCAAGTCATTTCCAGGATTTCTCACTGACTTAATTATGTATTCTAACTTCAATTAAAATTTCGGTCTGACAGAAATGAGAAAGAATGCTTCAGGACTCTCATTCTTTTGACATTCTTCACGAATGAATAACGTTGCATTCATTTCAATCTAATTTATTGAGCTGAATATGTAAACACCTCTACCTAACAATTGTTAAATGTTGCAGACTTTTTCGTATTACACTCATTCTTACTTTATAGCTATTTGTAATATTGAAAGGACTGCAAGGAGTCCTTAACTTTTCACACTGAATTTAAATAACAACTTAACAATTATTGATTTTCAAGGGGGCGCGTGAAGTTCTTCCATCGGTTTAAGTATTTTACTTTAGCGTGTGTATACGAAACTCGATGCAAACCACAATTCAAGACTGTCTATACGTTTATAGTGCCACTTTACCATTAAACCACATAATAATACGTGAGTGGGTCATGCTTTTCTAACTTAGTACATTAGCTGGTAAGAAGAATTTGGTGTAGCTGTATGTTACGCTGCAAGCGAAACATTTTGCTGTTGGGTTTTAGAGAGTGAAACCGTATCGAAGCACCAATTTATTTGGGAAAAGTCGCATCCAATAAAAAATCGTCTGGTATTGATCAAAACCGTGACGCTGAGAAAGCAAAAAGAGGTAGAAAAAACACGAATGTATTTCAAGTTGTATTTTATTATTTTTGATTCGAATTGGATAACAAGCAGAAGAGGAAAAGGTAAAGTGAATAAGGCTAAAGTAAAACTGGAGGGCAGGTCAAGTCAATTTAAGAGTGTAACGAAAGATAGCTTAGGTATGGAGTATATTGGCAGCATAAGATAGGAATGAAGCGTAATCTGGAGCAGACCAGACTAGATGAGAGAATTGATGTTAAATTGGATTCTAGGGAAAATGTCACCGACGCAAGTGAAAGCGAAGGAAAGGAAAGATTCAGTAGTAGAGTGGTGAAAAGAAAAAGAAGCTTCTGAAGAATATAGTCTCGGCAAAATTGTATAGAACAGCAACGCTTCGAATAATCGAGAAAGAACCCGTAAAAGGAAAATTAACAGCAACTTCTTTACCTTACTTTGCAGAAGAACAAGAGTGACAAAACGATAGGACGATGCAAGTTCCTCACTCCATGTCTTCTTAAATGATAAGAGCTTACACAAGATTGGCTTCAATAGAATCGTTATTACATCTTACCCTGTAAAATAAATTACTTTATTTTTGTATGGCTGCTAATGACCATGTTACAAGAAAAAGTAACACTATGTTATGGTTAACTTTTTGTTAAAAATTGCAGTAATAGTACTAATATTGGTTATTGTAATGGCTACTTACTTCCTCGACTAAGGGTACCTAGAATGGAACATGCTTTTGATCGTTTGTGTCTCTTTACGACTACAAACAGTCTTCATATCACCAAGTACCACACACACCAATAGCTTGTCATCAGGTTAAACTCCAAATGACAGCTTTTTCACATCAAATAGGTACTTTTATTTTCAAAAGTCATATTACAACAGCAATTTTCCATTGTTTTCCAAATGTACATGTAAGTAGTAGTACTATACTAGAATTTTTTTATCCAATTTGCAATCCACATTGCCCGTGCAGAAGTATTGTCCTTACTGCTATATAATGTATTACATATTACAATCCAAAAAAATAATTTTTGCAACTCGGTCCACATAACGTTTACGTCCAGTATCCCGGTAGGTACAAACGTTTGAACGCATTCATAATGCTTTTGCTGGAATTCATACAAATATTTTTCGTTTTTCTGTACAGTGCAAAATATTTTTTGTGAAAACTGTTTGCAGCCTTACTTTACTGGAGTTTTCAAAATCAATACTTAACAAATCCTACAAATTGCATAGACGCACTTGAAAAATTTTCATTTTAATACTTAGGGAATGAATGAAGAATGAAAATGTTCCCCACAAGTGACCGACCATTTCTAAATCGTTTACTAAAACTACTAAAAATGCCCATTCACGAAATTAAATTGTGGTTATTTAACGGAACGATGCCTAAAAGTGGACCCTATTTCATCTTTTTGGACATGTTCAGACTTCAGAGGCGTAATCTTACAAGATGTATTTACTATATCTACGGAATTACGAAATTCAAGATGGTATTCAGTGTAAGAGTGTATCTGAGCTTTTGTATATATAGCTGCAAGGAAGTAAGAATATGTGATCTTGTAGCAGGGCGGAAATTTGTCTGATGGTGTGTACAGAGAGGAAATGTAAGTGTTGAAAAAAGACTGACTGTATCTGAAAGTTGTCCGGTTACCGGTGTTTGAAGACGGAGAGTCTTGATACATACATTCCCAATTTGAAAAGCAGCCAGAGAGACATTCTCATACTTTATTCTGGTGCTTCTACCACTTCTACCACCGAGCCCTAGGAAAATTGGAGCATGTCTAGATTAAACGTATCCAAACTTCTTCTTCTGGTACTTGTAACAGGTCTAAAAGTTGTGAAAGCTCTACGTTCCATGGTAGCAGTCAGCAGTCCGGGCTTTTGGGTGTACGATGTGGTTACAGTTTACGTGATCTATCTGTCACGGCTCTCAAAATGGCGAGCTTTCATCATGTTTGCATAGAATTTGTAAACTGCATACCGAGTTGTAAGCATTTACTTTGCACTCACCGTCCTGGTTATTACTTGGTGGATAAAAGTCCATTTTGTGTCTAAATTTTAACCTGCAATCACGTACTTTATTATCGTTCAAATATGCAAATGCATATGGATGCAAAATTATATTATCCAATTTAGGTGATACTGATGATGACATGCCATTAAGCAGAAAAAGCATTCGAATCTCGTGACAAAGAATGCTCGCTTTACTGCTACTTGATTTCTGATTTGACACGGCTTTGAAAGAGCGTGAAATGCAGAAAAAGCGGTGAAAGCGATTAATTGTCACTGAGTGCCAGTCTACATCTGTAAAGTAATGTAAAACGCTATTGCTCCTAGTTAGTTCCATTGTTCCTATGACTGAGCTGAGCGTTACGGTGGAATACAAGACTTGGCTTAGAGTCAGATTAGGACAGTAGATAGTTGAGAATTAGTAAGTTGAGCCAAGCCATCAAAGAGTTTCCTTTTCAACTTCTCTTTTATTTACTACACGTTCTATGTCAGCCTTTATGTGTATATATGACGCATATAGACGCTATTGGACTCCGCATCGTTAAGAATATATTGTACTTGCAAAATCTGCAACCAACTTCTTAGAATGCACATGATTGTATTGTAACACAGTAGCAGATTATCATTCTGCACAATGGTAACCTTAAAGATGCAGATAAAACATGGATTCAATGAGTTTCTTAGTTTTCAGCTTCGCTTTTTGCATTCACATCCTTTGATATTTCTTTCTTACTTCACGAGTCTCACTGCATAATAAAAACTCAACAAATAATTTCTTGCTCCCGAGGTTTCTTCCGAGTGTAGTATAGGTAGATAACCTAACCGTACTATCTGCACTGGTGTAAGATGTAATATGTCATATCGTTCCAGCCTAAAGCCATGGAACGCACTTACAATTGTATAAGTGCTAAAGAAAACCCACCCAGGCTTTCTCTGCTGATGTGGATAGTCGTTGTATTATATGAATCATCGTCGCAACTTGGTGTAACTAGAACTGTGACCGACTCGAATCACTTCCTTGTGCTATTTAAATGGGTAATCCTCCTACACAGCATGAATGTGCCTTTGTTGTAACTTCTTCCATAGTGTAAGAGAGCGAAGAATAGAATACCTAGTCAACTTTGACTTAAGTTAACTTGACAGGCTGGAAAAGACACGAATTCTTCAACTTAACGTAAACTAATGTGATGTTTACAGCTACATGTACTAGAGTTTAACTGCAGATTAGGCGCTTGGCTTTCTTGGGTGCATTAAGACAAAGAATCAAGAAACACAGCGACATTCACGTTTACCGTTATCTGCTGTGTTTCCTCCACGCTACAAACAACTACTATACGCTCGAATGAATCTTCTTCTCCAGAGTTCAACAAATAATACATAACGTGGTAATGGAAACGGGCTGGATATACTTATACTTTTAGTTAAGTACGTAAGGATATATTATATCCGTTCATATTCCAGCTTCCGCTGTTTATACATCAGTTTTCTGCCTTGAAAGATGCTCACCGAAAGGATTTAGTAGACAGAGCACTTCTATGGGCATTGTGCAGACATACTTAATAGAAGTACAACAAAAAAGAGATGACTCGCACTTGGATTAGTCAGAAGGAGAGAGTGTAGTCATTTTCATTTAAAAGCCCTTCCCTTTTTCGCCATCCCCAGTTTCCAATGTCATTGCAAAAGACACTATCACTAGCTGGAGTTGTGTAGGTAGTTAATGTTAGTACCCGAAACTCTTTGGTACTGCAATTCAACTCTCTACTAGATTGCTAATCGTTCGCTTCATTTTCGGAGCTTTTACATCACCGGAACAGATTTGCTGAACCAAGGCGGAGCTTTACACGTCGTCTCTCTCCACCACACTATGCATGTTAAGAACTCTTGATTAATTGAACTGCAATTTAATCAAATGCAAGAAAGACTCAGTCTATATATCAGTCTGGGTTTGAGTTAAAGCATTCGACTAGAACTATCATCGACTGTATATTAGGTAGGAGGAACTCATGCAGCTTTTATTATTTATGGTGTATACCAGAAGACACAATGTGATCTATGGCACAGGAGAAGGATAATATTGGAAGTGGGATAATGGTGTGTGTGGTTGTGCAAGTGTAGCATTCTTATTTCCTAAGAGCATTTTAACAGCAGGGCAATGTTGGGAAAAGAAGCTGATAGTGGGCAATGTATTTGTAGGCACTGAGGATAAAGTAGACGTAAAACATGAGAAAGGTGAATTTTATGGACAGAATTTTAGTTTTTACTCATTTCTTTCACTTTGAGATCAGAGTAATCACGTGCATTTTATTACTTTTTTACCATCAAGTTACTACTTTTTAACTGTCCCAGTTTGATCCTGTCTTTGGGTGCACTATCATAAATTCTTTGAAACGTGGAAGAAATACTAGAAAGAAAGAACCCTACATTAAATAATATACAGCTATCTGTACTGGAACAAGGGAAAAGTCACGACAGGATTATGACTATGAGATACCTGTGTTTGCTCTTACTCGAATTAAATTCAATGCGCACTTGCACTTTCTTCGTACATATTCTCAGACACAACTTTCACAACTTTTATTGCCTTCATTTCAAATTGTCAATTGTTACGATTTACTTTATTTTATAACGCAAGAAAAATTCAGCACGCTATTTCATTCATTTTTTCGTTTAAAAACTTGTTAACGAATAGGTACACTTCTCGATTATGGATTTACTAAACTCATCTGTAGCAATAAGTTATAAAAATATATATACTTCCCTTGTTTTTTAGATAGAGTGGTTTTAATAAGTTCCAGGGTTGAGATAAAAAGTGTTTGTGAAGAAAAGTATCTAACCGCTATGAAAATGCATGTAGGTATTGAAAAGGATAGTAAAGTGAATGAGAATGGATGTATTTTTGGTTGCTTAAGTTAAGTAATGTAGTGTCAGTCGTGTTCTGCCAGCCGCAAGGCGAAAAAAGAAAACTTTCTCTATGACTGGCCTAAGTTTCTTTAATATTGTGGATAAGAAGTCAAAGCAATTACTACTAGGAAATTGTTTGCCTTTCGAAGCCAAGAACATTCTATTATTTGCTACGGGAAGTGAGGATTAAGGCAGCGCCGACATAATTCCATGTGTCCAATTTCAATAAGTATCTTTCTGTCAATGTCTATTTCGCCATTAGTAGCTGTAGCTATTTGTTTCCAACTCTAATAAAGTATAGGAAGTTGTTAAGTGAGCAAAGTAGAAGAAAGAAAGTCTCCGTAGTACAAAGAAGTTAATCAGATGTTCTTTATGAGAGGAGCGGCGTCACCGACTGTGCCCTCATTTCCACTGTTTACACTTGCTTCAATTTAATGCAAATGAATCTTTCCTTGAAGTAGCCAATTGCTCCTATCCCTTAGTAAAAACCTATAAAACGCTAATACCGGGCTAAAAGGTTTACTCACATTGCCATTGATCTTCTTGAGTTTGTTTTGTATTTTCTGGGTACAACAACAAGATAGGTACTTCTCTCTGAAAGACTACAACAATTCGGAGACATTTTGTAATAGATACTTACGCAAACACAACCCAAAGATACCAGGGGCAATCTGGTCGATTCTCATTGGAAAATTACATTCTTCTTCTTCTTGGATATAATATAACTGCGATGAAAGCAAAAAATCCGTCAAAAGAAGCCCAGGACAAAAAGAAAAAGGTTGTCTAGTCGTCCTCTCCGTACTTGTTCTCTTTTTGTGAGGGTGAATGCTGGAATTCAATTTATTTTTTCATCGCTAACTTTATCAGATTTTCTCTTAGAGTTCTCTTAGCACAGCAATAATGTGGACATGTACAACACAACTACTTTGTACCCTATTTGTACAGCACACAAAGAATACCTACCGCATTTTCGTCCAAATCATGAACTTTTATGTATGTATGCAATGCATTCATTCTCATACTACTATATACATTCGCACAGCTCACGGTCTACATTCACCGCAATGCAACCCAAATACATAGATTCAATTTGTACTAATACAGAGATATCTTGGAAACAAAACATTTTTGTTATGACGTGGATACTGGCTTCGCAGGAGGCGATGGCGACAGTATGTCAGAAACTCTTGTACTTTAGGTATTACATAAATATCAATGAGGTACTCTCACAAAGCAATACAGAAATACAACATCCTCAAAGCTGGAACTCTCCGGGAGGACCTACTACTATGAACGATGTGAAATATTCTCAGAATACATAAAATTGTCTAGCTGTTTTTTTCCTTTGAAGTGAATGCATTATGTAATTTGAGTGGAATTATAACGACTTAGGTATATTTCATTCAGATTCAGGATCGCCTTTGCTTCATTAGCCATAACATCCCTCTCTCTCTCTGAATACCTCGCAATTTTCAAACTGTGGCTGTGCTACCCGAGATACGATTCGCTGTTTATCAAAAATGATATTTGCGTTATATTATTCGCGAACATTATGTAAGTAGGGCACGTTTACATTCATATCGTATTAATTCAATAGTTGAAAACTTTTTACGATATCATGTTGAATGTTCACCACAGCGTGTGTAGTTGGAACCGCCATATTATTATCTTTGTAATAAAGCAAGATAGCATGGGAAGGATGCACCCGAATTACAATTTTATCACATGAATATGATTGCTATCCAAGCATTGCATTGTTTCTATTCTTGTCACCAAGCCCTGTCCTTGCTCATTACTGTGAAATGCGAGCTAGAAGAAGAATATTTCAAAAGTAGATCACTATCTCTGGTTTATTTCCATGTTGACAATGTGTTCACAGTCAAGTACGTAATAATAAACATAATTAATTAAAATGTGAAGGAGACATTGGATGCAAATAGTTGAACTAAATTGATAAGGATCCTTGACAATACCACAAGATCGGTTTAGATTGTACTGAACCGTAGTTACTACCTATAATATAAATGTATTCATTATAATAATTGTAACGTTATTATTCCAGTGACAACACATAAAACAGAATGTGCCCAGATAAAGGCACTCTTAAGTAAAATACTACCTATACGATACGACTACGACACAAAAGATAATTAATACTTCTACCAAGACTATATAGTATATGACAAGACAAAATTCATTTAACGCTACTAATACTGCTACTACTATTGCGTTTGTTTGTAGAGTCTGAGTGTCTCTGTGTACAAAGTGTGAGGAGTTGGTTTGATGGAAGTATGGAATGACGGTGATTACACTGAGCATTCAACAATTGACTAATCTTAAGTAGTTGTTGTCAGTTCAGGCAACATTGTGAGAAATGGGCTCAATACGTACATACAAAAGTACATTAGTTATTCTCCACACATAATACAAACTCTCGCTATAGAGATACTTACACAGAGCTATTGCAAATTGCACCAAGGCAGATTCAAGATAAAGCGGAACATGAATACAAGACGAGTTGAGTTGAGAGTAGTAAAAGTAGAAAAGTGTAGGCAGGAGAGAATAGATGAGTGATTCTCGTCGGCTCGAGACAGATGTATTTTGAGAATTAGCAACGTAACAACTAAGAACATAAGACATAACGTAACCCGTTAATATTTCTATACCTTCTGTACTGTATGTGTTACAGTTACTGTGTGTTATGCAATAAATGTGCAAAACACAAAGTGGCCTGAATGAGAAAGACATGGAGAGAGTTCATAGACCAGAAGAGAATATGAATGTTAGCGAATTGTTTGGTTGAATAGCCTGCCTGGCTTATTCTACGCTACAATGCACAAAACACACAGAACTACCTAAATATTATAAACCACTTAATAACCTTCAATTCATTATATTAACAAATAATAATACGGTATTTAAAAACAAGGAACAAAATACAATTAAAGTTTACGTAGTAGTAGCTGTTAGTTGCACACACTTTATGATCATTTCATGTGAAACAAATCAGTTTGAGTTACTGTGTTGAGTTGCAGAAATGCCAAACCACGTTAAGTCAATAGACTTTGTTTTCACTGACAAGAAGGAGAGCCTGAAATTGAAAACTCCATTCAGTTGAAGCTTGCTAAGGTCTATTTGGCAATTCTAGTATGTACATACGAATGAGTAAGAAAAGTTATACGTACGCTTTGTTTTCTTACTCTACATTTAATTTTCGGCTATGAAGATTTCCTCCTACTAACAATTTAGGCACATTCATGTTGTAGTCTCTTCTCTTTCATTAATGATTGTAACAACTATCTCTAAAAGTTATTAAAATCACACTGTGAGCTTTTGCTTTCGTGTCTAGCGAAATGAAAATGATATAGTATTAAATACGTACACACAAATAGTTGTAAACTTATATGAGATTATATCCATACTAAAATGTGTTATTTCTCACTAACACCCTCCACTCAACTTTGCTCTCTCGATCTTTTGCAAATCTTTTGACTCACACTTCTAATTCGACTTCAGTCAAGTCCAGACATTTGTTTATAATATACTTTCCTTCCATGAAGCACTGTGTGTGTTATTATTTAGAATTCATTTATAGTAACACGCTATAATATAGAGAAACTTCACATTTACGCATCTGAAGAACATACAAAGTATATTATTATTAAACAAAGGAGATGAAGCAAAGAGAAAAAGACAAGACTCCCGCAGCAATGAAATAGAGCACGTTGAAGATACATGGAGTGTCTAAGACAGTATACACGTTATAAAATTTCATATGTAATGTAAAAGTAATAGGCATGCATGTAGTAAAACCGATTTACTGTGTGTGTGTTATGTGTATACTGTATACGTTGTAATATATGTGGAGTATTATTGCGACGGGTCTGAGAGCATTGGTGAGACTTTCTTTTACTATTTACTTGACTTGGCAACTACCTAAATAGCAACAGAGGAAAAGGCATAGCATTGAGAGAAACACTTGTCAAGAGTCAAGATAACTGTGTAACTCATTTGCCAAAAACTTATACAACGAAAACATGAGGAGACGGCAAAACTGTGTAAATTGCTTCAAAAGCAAAGCTTGAGAGTAGACAGGGCTATTATGTGAATGAGATTGGATATTACTACATAAGTCTGATGCAGTTTGCTATACAGAAACACAGTAGACATGTAGTACAAAGTATTTTGAACCTTTAAACATTCACAGTAGTACTAGTACAGAAACACTAACTCCATTTCCAACATCAACCAGAGAACAACTCAACAGTCAGTCTTCAAAACAAAGATGACTAGTACTACTACATGCATTGCATAATATATATAAACACAAACGCTTTTATGTTCGTATATTTACTCCTTGCTGGACTGTAAGTTTACTACTGCACTATGAACTCATATCATTAAATAAGAACAAGAAGAAGACAGGATTTTGAGACAATTCTATTGTACATGTTTATATGCATGTATATGTATAGGTATGTATGGTATGTATGTACACAGGCCATGCTGTTTGTAAACTGCAGTTGTACTTGTACATAATAACATGACACATACATTACTTGTCCCAATGGCCGTGTCCCAAACTAAACTCAAGCCCACAGTTTCTTTCTTTCTTTCTTCTGCTCGTTTTCCCTATACTTGTTTCTATATACGCCTTTGAGTTTTAGTATACATGACACACGGAGCTATTACTTTGAAATACTTGGAGTTCTTAATCTCTCCCAGTTACTACTGTACTACTAGATTGTAGTATGCACAGTAATATTCTCTGTACTTTTCCATTTACTGGAGGTTGTTATCTAAGTGAATGATTGTATTTAAAATGTGAAATTGGACACTATAAGTTTGTCACGAGGAGTTGAGACGTTATGAGAGTCAATACCACATCGTAGAGAAGCAGTCTAGTTTTTCTTCATTCCTTTTGCATTCCACATCATCCTTAATAATCAAGAAAAGTACACTTGGTGGAGTCATTTGAAAGGACAAAATACATAACTACTACATGGCTATTGCCTATACTGGTAGTTTAAGTATCAATGGAGTTAACCTGCTTACTTCATGTCTGGCTCGTGCCCAAATTTAGGACGACATCCTTGGCATTCGCATTGTTTCGCTTTATATCTCTGCTAAATAAACACGGCTGCATATAATGTACTAGAGCTTTCTATAGGTACAGTTTATTTCAAGTTCTGTTTCTCGGTTTATATTCAGTTTTATAGGAAGTATTTGTAGAATATGAAGAAGGGAGGTTTGCCCGAGAGAATTGCTAAATTGCTATTGCTGCACAAATCGCTCACGTGTCTCGAGTCTTCAGATGAAATCTGTTATTTCCATACTTTTTTGTAGGTAGAATGACGACAGCATATAAATTGCACATTGAGAGTTGGTGTTGTGTGTGGTGGGAACTCATATACGGGCGTACTACATATCACAGGAATTTTAGAATACCTACTTCTTTTGTTTCTTGAATGACGGAAGATGAGATGAGTAGAATCAAATGGAATGGAATGATATAGAATGGAGTGTTTTCTAAATGCTTAGTAGTGATGTGGTGAACTTCTTCTGTGTTGAACTTTCTCGCTTTACTCCTAATGTGCTCAGTGAGAATTCTTAGGATTCTCCACGACGGTATGGTGGCTGTGGAGTTTAGTTTGTTAAAAGGTATAGTCACGGTTCCATACACAGATAGTTTGTCAACGTTCTTCTCACTATCAGCACTACCATCTCTAATGTGAAAGGTTTTCCCGTTCACAGAACCATGTTATCACACCTAAGGGAAATCAAATGGTAAATGGGTCAAAGTAGACAGAGCATTTCTTACTACTCTGCTTTACTACACAGATACTCGATCAGACTCAATGGCACAGGCTTTACCATTTAGACTCGTGCTCGTATTTAGACTCAAAACGTGAATATCTCAACTTTGATCTGCGACTTTTAAATTCAACGTCTTAAGGGAAGCAATCCACTAACAACTATACCAACTACGCAATGCTACAACAACATACTTCAGACAACTTCTTGAAAAAATCTACATGAATGTAGTAGCTACGTAATATGTCTGTGAAAACAAACGCGTAATATTTACAAGAAAGGCATTCCAATATAAAAATACAGAATAAGCAAACATATTTTGTTAATATTATTATGATTCATAGGTACTTCATATCATGCGATAAAACAAAAGTATATATAGATAAGTATTTGAACTACAGCGATTTCACAAAAGGAAAACATTACTACAAGTAAAGTCAAGCTCAAGCTTATAGGGAATAACAAAATAAATGTAGAACACGCCATGACATTTTTGAATAATAATGCGTGCCAGTTGGAATCTGAAATAACTAGACAGTCTCGTCATTTTGCGACAGAGACACAAAGAGAATTGTGAATAAGTTATTTTCTTCTAAACGTAATAATACAAGAGATGAAAGTACGTGGATAAATACATTCTTCTGTGACAAAGTGACATCATACTACAAACAAAAACGCTTCTACTAAACAAGAATGCAATAATGATGTTATCTAAATCTGAAGTATTCGAATGTGTTAATAGCACTGCATATCTTCGCATGTGCTGTCTCATACTGCCTCTGTACGTCTGCAAAATTTAGACATGCAAATTTCAATTCAATTGTATGTATTTTACTCGCGTTGAAAGATTTACTTTTCTTAGGTACTCTATTACACAGCTACGCGTTTAAGGTTATATTCCCACTTTACTTGTAGTCTGGATATTCAAAACTCTTTGCTAGATGTTCTCAAATCTTCAAAAATGATCTTACTTGATATTCTATAGTGTAGCACATAGAAAAGGCAATATTATATATGGACAAAGAAAAGAAGCAATACAGTAATACAATACAAAGAGAATATCTTTGAAGAAAAGCCATAAAAATTTCTCTTTTACTTTACATACATCCGTCGTTTGGAATGCTTAGCCGTATGCCTACTTCTATAGCAATCTAGTCATTACCAGAGTGCGTTGTAATAATATCTCGAGTTTAATTTCGTAAACGGCAAACGACAAAATGCAACCCGTTGTCTGAATACGTACTTGATATGAAAACAAGTTCAGTCGAAGAATAGCGAAATGACAAAAGAGGTGCTGAGAGAAAGTAATGGAAATGGGACGAAATAATCAAGTTTGCATGATGGAATAGTTAAAGCAAATGAATAGAATAACGAAGCAAAAAGTAATGGGCATTCCAGAAGTTGATTTAATTCCGGTGGCAGTAGTGCGGTTGTGTTGTGCTGAATTGAATCAAATTTCATAATAGAAATCATTTCAATTCCTCGAAGTGAAATTTTTGTTCTGCTCCTCACGAAAACACACTGACGCCAGAGGATAGTCCCAAAGTACTATTTATGATTCAAAAACTTTATAGGTACACATACATACGTAATACACAGGGAAATTGATGTAGTAATAAATACAGCGCTTGCCATTCAATACGTAGAGTAGCATGGAATAAATTAGGTAACGGGTTTATTACAGAGACCCATCGTAACGGATAAGCATCACTTAACAAACATAATAATACTTGCTCAACACTATGCATGCCTCCGCGGTGCAAATGCAAAACATATCCCGGCACCACCAACTAAACACTAAACAGACGCAGACACGGCTATAATTTTATAACTAATACATTTTCCCCGTATACACCTCCCTATGTATACAGAATAGACGTATGGTAATGGAATTGCTGCCAATGTGGCTGTAGGTGTACTATGTAGTGTAATATGTAAAAGTGTTGTCGAAACGAGGACTCCGGGAGAGAGAACCATTCTCCTTTAATACTATAAATTCCCCGAGTGGTAAATATACATATAAAGGGATATCTGCTGTAGGTTACGAGATATTCCCCGGAATACAGCTAGGATGATCACAGTACAGTTATCTGTATTTCGCGGTGTTGGAAGTAACTGTGTAATTGCAATATCTAGTGGAAAACACGTATGTGTACATAATACTCAGATGGAATGCATTTGTGACACAAGAGAACACAGACTGTAAAGCAAGTATATTGCAGGAAGGAATTCAATTGAATTTAGAGTAGTGTTGTTACATACACATAACATGCATAGATCCCGGTCGTAGAGAGCAATCCACAGACAAGATACACACAATGAGCTCTCTATGCTCACTAATGTGATTTGACTGGACTGTTGGTGGATTCTTTTTGGCCTATGAATGTTCCATGAGATGGGAAAAGGAATGCATAATGTAAGGGCATTTATGTCCATGAGAGCTAAAAGGCGATATGATGGAGAAGAGTTTTCTATCTTTCTACATTCGTCTCACCTCGCATCCCGCATCCAGAGACTGAGAGTCTCTTCTTTTTCCAAGTCGGTTTTTGGGCTGGTGGTGGCGGTGCTGTGGAAGTGGAGGGAGCCCTCCTGCAGTATCATCACTCAGAACGTAAATTCATAACATAACCCAGTGCCATTGAAGAGGAGACATGCTAAATGTCCAAATAGGTTTTCTCTCTGTACTAGTATTTCGTATTGAAATAGATTACTATATTGAAGTCTGAATACTATAAGGGAAATATGCGTACTTATCAGGTTCATACTACTTCCGTGTGAAAGAGATATTGAAGTAAGTAGAATGTTCTTGAAGCACTGACAAGACTTCTGTTATGTATGCACTTTATTTTACACGGGCATGAAATGAAAGTACAAGCCCTATTTGTCAAATTGAATTAGCCGAACAGTATGAAATGTTCCGCAAATGTGTTAGGGAAATTGAGAAAATAAATTTATGTTATGTGTGAAATATACATACATTTTTATTGATTTAGACATAGATCGATGGAATCTGAATTATACACAGGCAGATTCTTTTGCTCGATCCCAAACGACACATAGCTTGTAGCACAGTAGTAGTCCCAGTGTATCATTCTATCAATATGTATGTACAGTAATCATATACGTGGTACACCTTTTGAATCTGTAACCTGTTTGGCAGAAGTCGAATTGCATTGAAAGTTTGCTTCGCTTCTGTTCGTGTATGTTTGAGTTCTGAAAGATATATCATTGTTGGCCATAGAAAATATATCATTGGATTCAAGTTGAATGTACATATATATAGTTGAAAGTTGACTTGACGACTCTCATCTCAACTCTCATCGTAATTCCATCTTCTTTCAACAGAGTAAGCGGAAACCCGCAAAAGCTTGTATAGTTGTATTCAGACAGGCTCGAGTCAAAGCAAATCTGCTCAGCAGGCTTTTCTTTTTATATGTGAGCTTAACAAATAAGAATTTTTAGCACGTCTTTCGGTTCCGATGAAGGATCAGCAGCATGTCCTGTTTCCCTATTGACGTCCACTCCAATCTCAAGAATCTCAACGAACCATGCCTTTGTTTGTCCATGTCACACACATTTTCGGGTACAAGCAAGAAGCCCCAATACCAAATCTTGTTCAAACTAGCTCGACAAGGCAATCAGATACGATAGTTGTCAGTGTGTGTGTGTCTTAGTCTTTCTTAGGCATGATATATACGTAATGCAAATAATAAAATACCTCGCACTACCAAAATGATTTCAATGATGAACAGGAAATCCGCTAAATTTGTCAACAGTATGTGTGTAGCACGTATATAGAAAAGATCGTTGTTTGATAGTTAAAGTGGTAAGTGAGGTTTCCGTATTTTATGGCAAGATTAGCTCAGCAATAAACCGAACTAGGTTACTCCTATAGAAAGTGATAAATTCTCCCATCACCGCATCACTTGGAGATTACGTCAATCAATGTTACGATGCTATGAAGCCCACAAGCTGAATATTGCATGTAATATTTCATATGTAATACGCACTGCAGTGAAGTAAATACATTTGTAATACACAGTTCAGTACACAATGCAGTCGACTTCGAAAGAGAGAAAATGATTTATTTCTAACACATAATCCAGCAGTATATTTTGCTGTGTGCAATTTGGAACCACTTAGATTGGTTGTTAGTAGGCATAAGCAAAATTAAGTTAATCCTTTCTATGTGCTTTCCCACACGCCTTAATCGAAAATGTGTGTTGAATAATACTAAACCAAGGAATTAAATTATAGGGGCTGTAACGAATTGGGTCACAAGTTTACGCTTCATCATTCCATTTTTCATCCCACTTAGGTACACAGTTTTATACAATCACTATACCAAAAGTGGGTTTGGCTGTAAAATGTTTATTATGTAAGTACGGTAAGTATTTCGGTAATTTCTAAATGGCAAATCAATTTTAGTGATTTGAAATCTTGGTTTTATTAAAAATTGTACAATGTGAGAATGTGTACCGTTTTTTGTAATGTATTTACAAATTCATGCTTCAAGGGGAAAGGTTTATTAAAATTGATCCTTTTAGATTTTGCCTTTGGCACTATTTCCTATGGTACATCATGGTACATTGTTTCCCAATGTTGAAAAAGGAAACAAATAGGTAGGGTGAGATGTTTATATTGATTTTGCAATACATTAGAGGTTATATTTATAATCTAAGTGGAAATTGGTATCAATTTTTGTAACTCGTAGTATTTTGGCTTCCGGTTAATTGATTACTTAGGTTGCGGATGTTCATGTAGAATCCGGGCTACTATGTTTTCGTGTATTTTACTATACTCTAACATTTATTGTATACACACAATAAATAACTTAACGTGTTACATACCTACATATAGTAAACTGGCTATAGTATTAATACTTGAATACAGACCAGACCATGTTTGTTTTGGGACTTTGGTACAGAAAAGAAGTAATGACGTAATGATGTAAACTGTCTAATCGTGATAAATGGCACATTTATATTTTATAAATTACAAGTTGGTTTCTATTTTGAATGAATCCTATCGTTCATAATCAACTGATACGTTAAAAAGTACTTTGAGGATAGTTGTTCTCGTCCATATTTTATCAGTCCTTCCCCTTCCGCAAATCGGTAGGAACGCATTTGACGTCAATGCCGCCGTCACCTTTTCACTATCTTTCTATGTGAGCACTTTGTACTCTTAAGCTAACACAAAGTCTAGGGATTTTAACATTATTTTCGTTTATTACTTCACTTAGGTAGGTAATTGCTTGATGCAAATATTATCTGTACTAGTCCTGGAGCAACAACCTTCACGTTTTCAGGTCTAACCAGCAGAGTACTCATTTTTAGTACGTATCTAGTCAGTCTAGTCAGTTTACATTTCTGCTGACTGGAGCCTTGCGGCCATTTTTTATATTGATTCATTTAAGTTTGTGGTTGTCACAATTCAATTTCCAATTTCAGCTGACATTCAAATTCGGATTGAGTTGATGAAAGTCTTGTCAGGGATCAAGAAAGACATTTAGCACGTTTTAAAGATCATCATGCTGTTACTGTTGAATATACATTCTCCTTTGCCCTATCCATTGTTTGCCAGCTGCAAATTTATTGAAATGTAATTTTTATCAATCTCTTTGCAGTAGGTAGACTTTGACTTGAAATGTTCCTTCTCTTCTTCTCTGCAACTTATCTTCTCATTTGGTTTGGATCGTATGCTTTATATATATATGTGTGAAATATATTTGCAAGTTGCAGCCGCCCGTTATGTAGGATGACAATCTGTTGGACGAATTCCATCCTGCTTTATCAGATCTTGTCTCAGTTTCCTCATCGCCAGACGCTATCTATCTTGGCCAATTTCATGTCATGTGGAATTGCTGTATAGTTTGAGCTGGAGACAAAAACTAAAAGTCCCACAGGAAAACTTTTAATTATGTTCCTTGTTTTACATACTTCATTCATACGAATAATTTAACATTCCTTCATCTCAATCCTCAAGAGTATTGTACTTACATAAATGCAAGAGAAGTATTGGTAGTTAGCAGTTGGTTAGCAATGAAATTGCTATTTGTTTTCTATGCTTTAAAGATGTACAATGCACATAGCTGAGCACAAACCACCATATAGCACAAAAGTACAATAAATAGAGTGATCATATACACATTAGTTATTTATGCTTTTACTTTCCCTGTTAATAATCCGCTCTGTGAATGTTAATGCAAATACGTAATAGCTAAGTAAGCAAAATGTAATTTCATCTGTGCAAACAAAAGCATTATATAAACATTTACATGGGCGTATCTAGGATTCCGGCCTGGGAGGAGAGGGCTGAGCAACTTTTTGTCAGATTAAATAACCTCTTTTTTCCTGGCTGTAGGGGGTCAAGACGGGAGAGCCCTTATTTAGATATGCTCCTGAATAACAATATTATAAACTGTTACAAAACAGGGTAAACAAAGTAGCGGCAGCTGTTCCGGTGCCAAAAGAAAACTGTTGGTAAACTATTTGTCCAAACTGTTGACAACAGTGTTGGCAAAACAGTTTACAAAATTGTTTTCAAATAAACTTCTATCAAAATAATCACGTTATTGTTCTCGAAACGAATAGACAACCAGACACAAAGTTTCTATAAAGTAGCTTCCCACCTAGGCGAGGTCAACAAGGATTTTACCTCAATATTTTTCAACGGAAGGACAAATTATTACCGTAAAGTAGCTTCGTTACTTATTAACAATGAACTCAATATTTACGGTAAATATATAAGTAGGTATTAGGTGCTAGGAAGCTTATTCTCGGACTTAACCTAATATGCATACCTTAATTACAGATATTCATTTGGCTATACATACTCTATAAATTATTAACCTATTTATTATTGCTAATTTCATATGCGATGGTTATTACTATTATCTCCTTTACTCATTATTATGTCAGACACTTTTCCTCGTCGTATTTAGATCGATAGCCGTGGCCGTGTGTATTTGGGCGCATAGGAATCCTTATATCATACATACGGTTATGGGAATTCATTTACTTTTATGATAAAGCGTATTTTTACTGAGTTGTAAATAGCTGAAATTCCATTTACAGAAAACTGCAACAAATTAAGTGTAATTTAATTAGACTATGGACTATAATACATTACTGTATTCATTTCCTACTTTCTGCTCGTTAGGTTGGGCAATAAAAACAGACTACAAAAGTATACCGTACTATACCAATCCTTTTTACAAAGTACTGCTCTTCCTTCTTGTGCAATACTTTTGCAATAATGACAAAAGTTCCTTCTCGTGTTATAAAATTTCCATATAGTCATTTGAGACATGAAATTCATTGTGTTGTATCTAGTTCCGCTTCGTTATTACTAGTTTACTAGACTTCAAATTATAAGTCTCTATGCATTCTCCATTCCGATATTTCAAGGTTTTCAGTCGTACCTATCAACAGAATTCATCTTGCTACATCCGTAAATATCCTATGATGACGAATTTTTACTTAGAACTACCAGTTTATCAGATTACCCAGAATAAATGTAATCGAAGTCACACAATCGGGTTACACATTATACTTTGAATCTGACTGAGACACTGAGAGCTCTATCTTATATCAAATTAAAACTACACGCTCTCAATTCGCAATTCATTTAAAGTGAACTGAGTTTAATTGCATCTGCCTAAGAAGACTTTCCAAAAACTAAAACCACTTCAAAACTAAAAATGCTTTGAGCTGAAATTGTATTCTTCTATCTACACTTTCCATTCAACGAATTAATAAACGAATTCTTGCTTTACACAACTCCAATTTCACAGAGGAAACTGCGTAATTATACATGGCGTACCTAAACATACCAATACCACCCAAACAATGTGCCTATCAATATAACATTAAGTTACTAGGAATATTAATATCAGATCGTGAATCCCTTTTTGCATTGCTCATAGAAATATTCTCTGCAAAAAAGAAGCATATTATAGATATATGATGAAACGAAAGGTTACGCAATCAAGCCATGAATTCAATTTTAAGCGTGAAATTTTTGTACCAACTTCGACTTTCATGGTGTTACTCATCTGTGAACCTAAAAGGATTTGAGAGTTCGAAGGAAAGTAAACAAATGAGCAATCTATGCGAGATAATTGCTTAAAACGATTTTCTTCTGCTCTTTGTGTTTGTCAATAACGCGGAATGAATGGAACAGTATACCCTTAGCCACGGTCTATAATTATTCTTTCATGGAACCACATTTCCTCCATTGTTCATGCTGTACATTCCTACTGTGGATGTTGATAATTGTGTAGCAGAGGTTTCCGACCTTGTTTCATGTAGACCTTGCGGTATATACTACAAGATACATATAAACACACAATTAGTTCATCTAAGTATAAAATTACGTAACGTGAAAGAGTAGTGAAATGTTTGCAAGTTTTCTTATAATTATGAAGCATTTGGATGTTGTAATTGAATTTCTTCTCATTTGGGGCTATAGGGACCCGATTTTTCTGCAGTCAGTTGATCGCACCGATCAGGGAAGAGTCCGGAGACATCTGCCTCTACATTCTGAATTTTGAAGATCTTAGTTCAAACAGCCCAGATGAAGCTGCTAGTCCAACTGAGCCTGCCAACCACCTAATGAGTCGCTGTACGTTTTCTTTATAAACCCTTTTGTGCTTTCTTTGTATTCTTCCTTTCTTCCTTCTTTCACGTTCCATTCCGAGTTTTACTTCAATATCATTTTCTTTCTATGCACGATGCAAGCGTACAATATTGAGACGTATAAAGCGAAACATTGGTCTTTGGAGCAATCTAAATAAGCATCAAACCTTGTTAAAAATCTTTATAATATTCAATATCTTAAACCAATAAGGATCCGATTTAGCCGTGATCAGAAAAAACGAAGAAAAATGCCTAAAGATCCGATTAAATCCGATTATTATTCTTTTGCCTTCGTGTGAAGCTGTCTACCTACTACGTACGCTTAACCCTACCATCATTCTTTCCGTATAATGTCTACTCAATTTTGTATATACTCAAGAAATCGTTTTATAATAACCAACCTTGTCTCAATCTGAATATGAAAAGTAAGAAAACAAGTCGAAGTGCTTATGCAAACGAAAAATGGGAAGGGTAATGATGCGCACATTATTTCAGTGTGTTCGTAGCTAAATCTTAAATCAATGCGAAGCAGACCATAAATCAAGTGTTTCATAACCTTACCCTTTTGTTACGATTTACAGATGTAATTCTAATATTTTTCATTGACATGTTGTAAAACATAATGCAAAAAGCTGAAAAGAGTATGCACAGCAAAAAGAAAATATCTGACAAAAGCTTTGCCTGAATAGTTGACAGAGCGCGACAAACAGTACGACAGTCCCTGCGTCGCAAAGGAGGAAATTCATCAATAAAATCACGTCATGGTGTAACCTCGCCGTTAGCTTTGCCCCCGATACCTGGCTCAGATACAGCGGAATTATTGTCCGAAGCGGGCAGGATAGACATTGGCCCATCAATGAAGCATTCCAGGTCGAATTTAGAATCCACCCATCATCCCCATGAGACTATACAGAACGGTCACTCGTCACGCTTAACCCACAGTGTTGGCCCACTTGAAGCTCCGTCAGGCTCAGCAGCTCCTTCCTCGGGAGACTTTCGTCCTCCTCGGTATGTCTAATGGTCTATTCAATCTATATACTCCCAAACTCTCCCTATATACTCAGTAATTAACTTACCCGGGGATTTAAACCCTTGTTTAATACCTTCTTAATACTCTTAGTTCCATTTTTCCATTTTCCCATTACACTAAAGTATATAAATGCATCGCTAGCTTACTGTGTCTCCCTTGAAGGAAAACAACCATAGCAGGTGAATAATGGACAATAAATCTCTATTATGTAAAAGAACACAGAGTGATACCTGAGTCAGGTTTACACTTACAAACAGCAAGTCACACAGACTTTGTTGCTAATAAATAGATTCTAAATACAATAGTAGACAGAAAGATCTAAGGAAACAGTTTGCGTGTGCGTTTGAAGCTGACAGTAGTGCAGTAGTCACTAAATACACAGCAGCATGATAACAATTGTTTTATAAAGTAACTTTGTACATTGTATGTGAAGTTTTATATGAAGTACAAAAGACGGAGACTAAAAGTTTTCTCGGCTTTATCCAGAAACTCTTGGGTTAGTCGTCTCTTGAGTCGTACCTAGTAAAACTGTGCAGTATATGTATGCTGAAAGAATAAATGATAGTAGTAGATGGATGCATCACACGGCACAGTATTTAGCGCAGGTAAACTTCTTTTGATTAAGATGGATGGTGTGTGTAGCGACCAATGCTAATATAAACTGGCTTAATATCAAACCCGAATTTCCACAGGTACCGATGAAACACACCACACAGGCAAACGAGGTTATATACTACCTTGCCTTTATTTAATGTTAGCTATAACACTATTTATCACAGAATAGAATGCAGGATGGTAAACCATGGATGTATGTAGACAATACTTTGATGCCAAGATAAAGTAAAGGGCCAATTTAACAAAGAAAACAAAAGGAAGCAACTTTCCGTATCAGGATTAGCCAGACTTACGAAGGTGGGCGAATAGTTGGAAAGAGTAAGACGCAGGAAGGGGAACCCTAACTGTGCAATAGTGGGAAGCACAGCAGGAATCGCGGTGAAAGTTCCTTAAGGAGTGTTTTAAAGTATTTATACTTATTCGTATAACCACACTGGTCAACGGAAGGATTCACTTCTGATCTCATCCAATTCCCCTCAAAGTGGAAAGCAATTTAATATACCAAGGAATGTAATAAGGCTATCGACTAACAATCATCTGTTCAAATACAGCAGCATTTATTTCTAATCTAGTATACTTTGTACTGGTCTTATTCACAGTTACAATCTTGATTTCCATGTGTAATGAATGAAAGAATTATCCACGATTATAGTTCATTTTTCTCGTAATTTACTTTTTTCTAATTTGCATGGTAATGCCCAAGCCAATCCGTGTGAATGCACCCGAAAACTAGAATATTTTATAAAGAAACAAAAATGGAAGACCGTGATCTAAATCGATACTGGCTGAGATGACGGTTATACGAATTCTTGAGAACCAGCTAAAGAATATCATTAGCTATGTATAAACACGGCTCAAGAAAGACTAGACGCTATAAAATCCAATTTAGTATAAGAAATTGCAGTCTGTGGGGGTTTTTATTAATAATTTCGATATGAGACAAAGTTTATTTTGTTGATGAAAGATGGAATTAGTAAGGATAATGTTGATGTACTATGCAAGTTTTGCAAGTTACAGATCATTTTAAGTAGCATGATGCATGCATGAAGTGCATTAATCACCAAAGTTTACTTGGGAAACAGGAAAAACTTTTCAAAGATATTATGTGCAAATCCATGAAGACTAAACATTATATACTTGCAAAATAATTTGCCGTCGTTTTTTAACTGTTGCTCTTTTATAGGTAGCACTTAGGTTAGTTACAGCTACAGTTACACACTGCTTCAGGCCACTTTAGTTGTTCCTAGTAGAAAATGGCAATGGTCAAATACTTCCAATGAATGCGACAAATGCTACGTGACTGTGTATCGTAAAAACACACTAAAACAAAGTTTTGTCACTGTAATTCGTTCAAGGCAACCAAATGGCTTCTTGCAACTTCGTGTTGAAAGATAAATATTTCATTTCTCGTGTGAAGGTAAAGGATAGGAAGCTCATAAAATGAAATGTGTTGGTATTGTATGTGGCCTTTTGAGTATGAACTCCATTCATGTAAATTACAAAGGGTAAGTTTTTTATAAATGTAGATTAATTGAACGCATTTCTAATGGTAGATATTTACTATAGTTGAAAGTAAACAAGTTTCATATTTGATGTCAATGATATCAATTACCAATTAAATTGTGTTGCAAAGGTATATTCCATTACAGAAATATCAGATGCATAAAGATTTTTCATTCAAATTTTAAAACAGGTTTTGGCAAGTGCCAAAGGAGCATTGCACCTTGCACTAAAATGTCTACTAATAACTGCAGAGATTACTAATTAGTTTAAATAATATAATGGAAAAACCAAAGATTATAATATTCGTTTACAACTTTAACAAAAAGATGTCAACCAACAAACAATTAATTTTTCGAAACATTCGAAGGACAAAGTGTCTAGGTAAGGTATGTAGATCAAGTGACCAAGGAAATTAAGTAATTGTCATGTAACATGAAACCTTGTAAGGTTTCCAATTACTTTATGAAGGGAAAGTTAGTATAGAAGCAAGGAGTAAAAAGATGTATATATAATATATGATGTTTAATAAGAAAGGAAGGCAGATGGAAGTCATGAATGCAGTAATAAAATGTTTGTGATTACTTTTACAGGCGGAAAGAGGAAAGACAAATTCATTCCATAGGAGGGCAGCCTCCGGAACCGGCTTCTTACACAGTTCTTAGTGAAGTGAGTTGCATTTATATTGTATGATTAGCTCGGATGGCATGCATGCAATTTCGGACTAAATACATGAAGAAAGTTCTTCTGCAGCGTGTAATGTAACAGGAAAGATTAAAGGAACTTGGTTATGTATTGCGTTCGTTAGCGTGCTTTTGTTAATAATGCAAATTGTTGTATATGAAATGAAGAGTAGTGAAATTCGAGGTTGGTCTGCCCCACCGGCTCCGTCCACTCCGTCTACAGTGGCCGCGCAATCCGTAGTACAACTTCGAACAACTTCTTCGTTGGACGGGATCGGATCCGTCTCAACGAAATTGGTCCAACCCATGCCTTCTCGATCTTCTACAATTGCGAACCGTGAGTCTCACACATCTCTAATCTTCTTTTCCGTGTAGTTTGCTTAAATTACAAAATAAAACATATTAACTTTTCGTGTGTTTAAGCATTATATGTAAATAATTTGCGAAATGCAACCTTTGAAATTAAACGAAAAGTAAATAAGATGCAATCTGTGCAATTGGCAATCTTATTTACAATGCGTTTGCCCTTTGTCCCATACATAAATTAAAGAAATTAAACAGGCCACGCCACAACTTTGAAACCAACTCCATTTCTTGTTTCCTGATTAAGATTAATTTACTAAAAACATTTCTCTGTGTATACATTTTCAAACTCTATTGACTATTTCTCGTTCGTGCCCTGTCTCTTGTTTGTCTCTTGTTTCTTATTGTTTAAATTGTCATTAGACCGTATGATGATGATATGATGATGTTATGGTATGAAACGAAGTGAACGAATGATTTGATAATGATTAACTTTCATGATTGATTGTCTTGATCTTGATAATTTTCTGGTAGTCTATATCGTAATATTATTATTGGTATCGTACGTATTGTACTGTTACGTATTTGGTATATGTTAAAGTCTGTCTTTGTCGTAGTAGTGGTTTTGTTCATTGTATCTGTATTCGGTATCTCTGTATATTTACGATAGTTATTATATTATGGGTATCGTACATGTTTTTGTCTGTGTGTCTGTTTTGAATAATCTTTCTTCGACTTACTCTATCTTCCGTATTCTATTCAGTAGGTAACGTAGTATTTTTAACAAAACGTATATATTCCATCTCATTATGATTGTATCAGTTATCTTCATTTATCAGTGTACCCTGAGTCTTTTGTATGGATTTAATTTGATTTTCTGTGTTTTCATATGTGCCGTAAATGTGATGTGCTCACGTAATCAATCAGTGTCGGCTAACATTTCGGAATGGAAACCCAATGGCCCTCTTTTAGTTCGACCTCATACTCTCGACAACATTTATCATAAAGGTATTCACATTGCCACTCTCATCAATCAATCAATCCAATCAGATTTCAAAAACACCTCATTTTTGTTTGTCAGTTTTCTCAATCACCCTTTCATATTAAATGCCATTTCTACTTACTTGAACAGTATTGCTCTTTTGGACAGTAAGTAACTGTTTATCTGGCATGAGCTTGCTTACTCCTTTCGTGAACTTAATGAGAACTCTACTACTCAACCGAACTGACACCTTGACTCTCGCCAGACAAAACTTCTTTACATTTGTAGTACTTTTAACTGATACTATTTATTTCCATAGTTAAACACACATGTCGCTGTAAAAACCGTAGTGAAGTTTAATTCTCTATTCAATTACATAATTTGTTGAAGCGATTTGATGAGAAGGCTCGTGCAATAGCCCGAATTTTAGGCTATCCGAATCTTATTTGCGTGGCATGCTTGTAACTTTGTAACGTGGACTTTTTGTAAAACACTAAAACGAGTGACTTTATAACGCATGTACTCTGTATGCTTTTCTGCCTATTGATGCTGCATGTTGCCTGAAAAATAAAATAACAATGCAATAGCTCACTTCAATACCCCAAGATGGTCTTTAAACATTCTTCTCTATACTCATTCAATGCCTTTCACTTAACTTGAGACATATATCTATACGTAAGATACTCTTTGCAAATTAAACCAGCTTTAGTTGCCATAAGATCTACTTTTAATGTAGGTATGTGTCGTGATGGGACTACAAAGTATGTATTTAAAACCCATTCATATTCTAATCGACCATTCTCTAGCAAATAATTGTTTAACTTTACTATGTGTATACAGGATTAGTGCGGATAGGACTAGGAATTGTTATTTTTCTAATTTTACTTTTATGTTGGCTTTTATCTCTGTAGGTACACGAGTCGGGATTCCTTACTTACCGTTTATTGCAGTATTATACTTAAACAGGAGCACGAATTTATATTAACTGTGTATTATAGGAGACCTTGAGCTGAGAGACTGAAAATAAGTAGCATTGTTGGTTGTTGTTTAGGTTTAGACCCCTTAATACACCTTCGTCACCTTGAAGTGAGACTTGGTAGAAATAGGCTGCGTAACAAGTTGTTTCATTTCCTACAGCCACAGCTGATTATAAGATGCTGACTTTCATAGCATAAGATCTCAGTATCAGTAGTGGGATAAAAGTAAACGAAGGATACTACAGTTCAGATTTTTTTGGTGAAGTAAGTAAAAGCTCCAATTTCTTAATTTAAGCTGGTAATAATTGCCAAATGAGTTCTGGGACACTTGCAGTTGCGAAAAATATTACTTAACTATAAATTAAGTACATATCGATAAGGTAGGTACTTCATATTTTATTTTAATACGGACAGTTGTGTATCTACCTAATTTCATTTAGGTATATACGGAGAGAACTGAAATTTCAATTATTCGGCAATCTTTCATGTGTTTTTGCTGGTGTAAAACAAAGATAGTATGAAAGTAAAACAAAGTTTAGTAGTGACAAAATAAAATACGAATTCGAAGCATTAACCTACAAAATATTGCATGGCACAGGCTGTGAGATACTTTAAAGAGGCAAATTATTGACCAATAAACTTGAAAAGTTAAATAAAAGTTGATAGTTAAAAAGCAGAATATTATAAGAGAGAAGACACAAGGTCTCAAGACATAAAGTATATAAGGGAGACAGAAGGAGAGATGAAGTTAAGTATTTTTGAAGTTGAAGAAATGACGTAAAAGCAGTTTATCAATAAAAATTGTTCGACAATTCCCAAGTTTGTAGTAAAGAATTTTATTTCGGTTGCAACTGGTAATAACGGAAAAGTAAAAGTCGAAACAGTTGAATATTCACATAATTCCACCTACTCCATCTACTTGGATGTGCCAGATCCAGGGTAATCGTAAAGAAGTAGGATAGCGTAGGTTTGTTCATGTACACAAACTTGTTTCGTATGTACATCTAATGTGCGCGATAAAACTTATGTTCACGTACCTTACATTACATAACTTATGTAACGCTTGTTTACTACCGTTAGCGTGTAGTACAGATAAGTATCTCTTTCAACTGCTTCATCCATCCATCTACTTGCCCATAAACTTTTCTAATTGAGCTTTCTTTTCTGAAACGATCCCAAGCACATTCAACGAAGGATGCAGCTTCACAATATCTCTAGTATACTTATTTACAATAGGCAAATAGTTGTACATTAAACAAGCAGCAAATATCTGAAAATGAAACTATTTTGCGTTTGATGAGGGAAATTACGAGCTAATTCGATATTATTGTGATAGAATAATAAAATTAAAGTCAAAACTTCACAGTTAAAGCTTCGGCGATTAATAATGTGTGAGTAAAGTAGTTACTTTGAGAAATGATTTTAGTTTTGAGCGTAGGAGGTTTACAGCCGTAAGTAACTACTGTATAGGTATGTTCAAAAGAATGTTAATATTTTGTAATTAACTTTACTGAACCTCTCCAGCAATCAAGGAGAATACATTAAGGCTGCATACGACTATGCAGGGCAACGACTCAAACTTTTGCGTTGTAGCTCATCCAGTTTTGTAGAAGTAACTTTTTATGATTCAGATTCATTCTTTATTTAGCCTTCGAGGAGTAAAGAATCTGAACTTTGTGAAATTAAAATATACAGAATTCATTTGATTCGCTTCATTTTTGTTGCGACGCATACAGCCAAACACGAAACTAATCTTTTTATTATTTACTCGGAATGATACATGTTTTTGTGCAAAGGGATGTGCAAAGCTTTGCGTACATGTCAAAGAAACCAATTCTTAGTTCACTTACGTAACGAAAGGTGAGCTTAGTATTACAAAGAAAGATTTATTCACTAAAAGCAGAATATTTTCAATGTATAAACTGCTTTTATCTTTGAAGTATTACATTAAAACCTGCATTTATGCGAGGTTTAGTAATATATGTATTCATCAGTAGTATGTATTCAAGGAGATATCTACAGCTCACGAAGACCCTGGAATATTTATTCAGAGAATTGCCAAAGTGTGACATAAATCTTATTTTAAGCCGCTTCCTATACATTAAGACATTTTTCTCATGCTGGGGCTGACATGTAGTGTGTACTACATGATATCACATGAAAAATAGTCATTTCAAATAAGTGAGTACCTATGTAAAAATTTGTTTTCAATTCCTAGAAAGCTTTCTAAGAGCATGAATTTAATCCGAGGCATATCTTGTATTGAAAGATATTAATTCCAGGAATTTCTATTCATCTTTACTTAGTATTATTGCAGATGTAAAGGGTACCAATTTACTAAAAGAGTTTCTAACATTTGCATTTGTTAATAACTGTAAACAAACCGGAATCTGTAACGGAATTCTGGAAGATTCGTAGAAAGCATCACTCACTTTTCAGAAAATGTAAATGAGTCTCAAGTGGAGAAACACTTTGCAAGTGTGAAAGTGAAAGCAAACAAATTAAAGTAGAGCTACTGGGAATAATGAATAGAGAATACCTAATTAGACTGAATAATGATTTCAAAGTTAGATTTACGAGCTTTTAGCTGATATATAGCAATCTTGGATTAAATTGGAATGCACAACGATAGTATACTGCCAATCAGTTCTCAGTCAATGAAAACAAACAGGTATATCCATTAAATTGTCACAGGAAGAAAGGCTACTGATTGACACAAGCTACTGAAGCTACTTTGTACAAAGAGCTTTTGTTGATGAATTATTAAGATGAAGTGAAAGTGACTTAGGTCTCATATTGTGTATGATATAGCAGAATAAGAATCAAGAATCTATCTCATTGAAATTGGTTGCAATGACTGTAATATTTCACGCTTTTGAGACGATGGAGAAATCTCAGTATTTGGCATTTCAGACAAGAAGCAGAATTGACTATTCCTTTTACAAAGCGGAGTATCATCCAGGGAAATTTCTATTGATAGTACCAGGACATTCTACTTACGTATTTATTACTGTAGTATATCATGAAAGATTCGTTTTAGTGCAAGGATTTTCAATTATTTGATGATTGCAATTTATACGCTATTGGACAATGCCTTAAAAATTAAGATTAAGTGTAGTTGAGAAAGAGATGTATAGAAAAAATTGATTGTTGCAACAATTGACTGTGAGAAGAACAGGGAAGTACATCTGTCTCAGCACGACAATGCGATGTAATAAATTGGAAGTGTGAAGAAATAAATGATTGTGTTAAATGATAGAATTAACAAAGACTTTTGCTGAAACCGTAGCCAAGAAGAGTCAGTCGAGCAATAAGAAAGGATTTCCAAACGTGTCCAATTCTGATTCTGACTTGGCTCGACACCGAATCTCACTGGTGGATCATCGAGATAGAACTACTAGAGAGAAAAATTCTCCGTCTCTGAGCAATTTAACTCATCAAGAAGGCGTTTCAAGGTATAAGGTAAGTTAAAAGCTAATTCTATCTACCAGTCCATCTCAGCTCGTAAATCAATCCATTGACAATCCAAGCATTGTGTTCTTCGGATCTCGCACACGTCACGTCATTTGTCTGCACAATTGTTTGTAATTGATGCTCATTGCCTTCTTCTCTGTACTTTCAGATGTCAATCCAGGAGAATGGTTCCGGGAAATTCCTGCAAGGAGTGAAAGTCACAGAGAAAGTAGCTCAGGTACGCCCTCCTTTGACTTACTTTTCACACAATGCACTTGTCAGTCACTTTCTCAAACTCTTTTCTCCTCATGGCTGGGGCTACAGCCGCCAACCAAATACTTCGCTACTACTCCTTCCTACATTTACTTATTGTCAGTCTTCATCCTACCCGTCATACCACAACATGAACAGCACACACCCATATACACAAAATACACTTCTCCCGGTAGCAGCAGCAACTGCATTCAACTTACCACTAACAACAGACCTACACACTTAGAGTATTACTACAATGGAACTACCTCCGTCTTACTCGGCAGTTTTGCAACTATTTCTTTCCAAACTCTTTTACTTTTACATGCTCGGCGTGCGTAGTTAAAAGTTTCCTAGGGTATTGCTTCGGTTAACTTATTGCGGAACCAATTTCAACATTCCCAAATACCCGGAATGAATACATGCAATATAATATATATGTACCTTCTGCACGTAAAGTACATGCATATGCATATATGGACGTGATATTATTACTGCGGCTAAAGACGCTGTCCACCTCGTCACAGTGTCCCCTGTTACCCCATACTTACAGATGAGGCAATTAAATATCAATCATATCCCTGTCTTCGAAAAACTATTATTTCAACATGTTAAACAGTAACATTTTACTGCTGCTTCTATAACTTTCCTCTTTACATTTGACAGTGTGGTATATCGTGGAATTATTATAGTGAGGTTTAATTTCGTACATATTATTAGAAGTGTACCAATAGATAATAAAAATAATATACTTCATCCCGCGCACATGCCACGACATAAATATGATTATTTTCATCCTAACTGTCCTGGAAAACATTACCATGCAAGAAATACACATTACGATGAGTACTCGTTTATCAAACTGAATTATATTTAAACTGTCTGTATGTATTTACGTAAGTGTATGTAATTTTTGCAGCACCAGTATTTAGTTTTAAAATTTTTATAAACAATGTTTGTCAGTACAAAAGGGTAAGGTGATATTTGATGACTGAACTACAGAATACCAACGACAAGGACTACACCGGTTTTTGTGTGTGTGCAAACCACATATAGACGTGGGTGGAGAGTTTAGCTTGGTGGACAATGCTGTGCCATTATTCTACATCTGCTATTTAGTTAGCAACGACTGTTTCTGCAAATTTCAAGCTATGTACTTACTCAACTGCTCCTTAACCTTAACGCAGTCTCTTCGACGTGCTCTCTAAAAATTCCATGCAACGGAGAACCACGTATTTAGTGTGTGTACTTTAGATTCAGGCTAATAACTACAAAGTATATCCACTCTTTTATTTATGAGTCCGATTCTGCCCTACAGAATGGCTCTATTGGACTTCTGCTGTTTCATGCCGGTTTTTTTGCAAGCATACCTTGGCAAAGTTAACATACGGCCAACTACTGTTGTAATTCTAAGGAAAAAGTAAACGTGTAATGTTTACATCATTTCATGCCACATGGGTAATATGTGAGCAGGGGCATAATATTATTGCATCGGGCTTGTTATTAACTGCATGTCCTGTATATACACTTAAAATTATTACATGTGCATTACAACTTTGTATGCTATGCAGGGATTTTTGTTCTTATTGCTCAGTCGAGTGCATAATACAATATAAATATGCATGTTTCATGCTGGAGATATTTAAGAGTGACTTTCCGGTTCGTTAGTTCATGCGATCTTATTTTATTTTCAGTCACAAAAATTGAAGTCGTTAGCTCTACGTTAAAATTAATTAAAGCAAAGTAATACATGCTGCTGTTGTAATTTATTTTTTGCATTTTTGTAATTTACAAGTTACAATCTGACTTTTAGAATTACACCATACATTTTTAATGAATTTCCATACACACGAAATGAAAAACAAATGTCATTTACGAACAGTTTCATAAATAATAGACACAAAACAAAAAGAATGAAATGAAACCCATAAATCAGAAATCAAACTTTTATGTATACACTTTGCCAACGATATATGATTGCCCTCCCATTGATTTTAATTAGATGTCTCGCTGATGTCTGTATTTGCAAGGTTGAAACAATTTTCAATTTGCCAAGTTACAGAATTATTAAAACAAATCGTTTGTTTGTGTGTTCGTTTAGGTTGGCATTGATATAACTGGCAATGCCACTTTTATTTTATGTCGGGCAATATTAATCTATCAGTTAATCTCTCTCAGCATGATTTACATAAATGTTTCACAAAAACAAGATAATGGCCCGCACAAGTATACGATGAAGCTTACAACTAAATCCATTACACTGTTCATTGATACACTGCAGTACGTTATATGGGGATAGGGACTATATACACCGCAAAATTAAATATTGTTAAAAATGCTGTTTACGTTTATGGTTGGCCGTAAGAATAAACTGAGGTAAGCAAAGATAATTCTCGGCTTAGAGTAAGTATACAAAAAGAGTAAGTATATTTATTCAGAAAGCTGAAAGGTAGTACAATTTTTTCTAGAGCAGAGCACGGTAATGCTTTTCATAAGTTACAAATAAACATTAACACAGCGGTGGTGGTGGTGGTGCAGACAAAAATCTGAAGATACCTAGGTCAGTGGTGGCGGAGGTTTCTTGATATGAAAGTCTTAACTGGATTATAAATGGCTAAATTACGGGACTTGGCATAACGACAGACTTCCTATTTGAGTTTACTGACTTGCCTATCTGTATGTATACCATTAGTCACCTTTACCTTTTCTTACTACAACGATTTTTTGCAACAAGGTTATAAATACTATGCAAGCTGCTGCACGTCATGTACCTATGTAGTAATGATCCAATGAATGAGTGCACGTGTGAGTTCTAAGCTCAGCACACATGTGAGGGAATAAAAACGCACTCGAGTGAAAAAATCAAGCCATTCAGAGAGTTTCGGTTTCATGAGATTGAAATGTGTGATTGAGTTTTGCAATTTCGGAAGTGAAACGTTGATCTATGCTGAAGGTGAGTATAGTTCGGGTCTGAAGGTGTATTACCTATTGCTTTATTGCGTTAGTCATAGGTGGGTGAACTCCAGTTAACACAGTTTGATATATTATCCACGACAAAGAACGAAGGATTTTGCGGGAGTGAGAGTGAGTGATACGGAACCAGGCAGCCTGGTACGTTCAATGTTTCAACCATTGGGGTTTAAATAATAGATTATTTTTGGGGCTGAGTAGCTAGTGAGGTGTGTAACTTAAAGCTGACCACAGTATCTCCGTGTCTTAAGTCTAAAGAACAAAAGCACCTTGTGAGGAATCGGTGGGGAGGCACGGAGTAGAATGTACGTAGTGTGGCAGATACAACATGTACATTATGTACTTACTTTACTGAATATACCTTGCCCGTCTATTATGAGTATGTGGCATGTGCTATACAGTTGTGAGTTGAAAAGTAGCAGGGTAGATATTTTTGCGCAGAGTTAGTTGCGGAAAATCGACTTGCAAAATTACCTGTATAGATTTGTAGGGTATTGTATGAGTGTATGACTATTGTATTTTGTTTTGTGCAGTAGTAGTAGTAGCCGCACTTCTAATCAAGATTAGTAAGTAATACAAGTCCAGGATATATTATATGCAGTGGTAGTGGTAACTGACCCAAGTAAACGGTGTGCTTATGCTAGGGGAGAGAAAAACAGGTGTTTTTAAATGCCTGCTTGCTGCCCTAAGTCGTTGATTATCAAATTCGTGAGTTACAACTCCCAGGCTAACCGAACTGTACTGGTCTCGGTCTCACGATCAGTACATACAGCTTAGTTAGTTATTGTTAGTTGACCAGACAGGAATGACATTGAAAAAGACTTTTAGAATTTAGCTTGAACTGACTACGACAGCCACACCACACAGGTAGACAATTTAGTCGACATGAATATTTATTGTAGCATTGTACTAACGAGGTGTTATGTATTTCGTTACCCATTGAGATTTGCGGAGCATGGAGCGAGTGATAATTGTTTAGTGTTAGTGTTGTGAATCGGGTTTTAGTCAAATCCGTCTGAACATTCCTTTGTCCTGTCGGAAGAATTCTGAACAACATTTAAAGTAGTCGCTCTGCTGCTATAACTTGTGTTAACGAAATCGATTTGGGAATTTGAGGTCAGTGGGACTCTGTCAACCGTTGTACTTGACGTGCAAACTGAGCGGGGCAATCAATCCCCGTTTCTTTTCTACTGTTCTCCTATTCAATGTCACCACCTGCCTGTGGTGTTATCAAATGTACCTACATCTTTGTAGTTTAACGAACATTCCATTTCCATTCCAGACGTAGTTCTTTGTAGGAAGATAGTCATAGCAAAAGGGGAAATTCGCGGATTCCGTTAGTTGTAAATCATTCCTCATGTTATAAACAGGGGAAATAGAATGCAGGAGAGTTTCTTTCCTGTGTATGAACAATTTTTACTGCATTTTTCACATTCTTGGCAGAGATGAAACGAAGTAAATCAGGTGCCTCTGCCTTGTTTAG
>JABASD010000465.1:0-74551 GCA_019776165.1 Pogonognathellus flavescens
ATATACTATAGTGAAGGGTATACCCGATGTAAATTATTGTGGGAGAAAGTGGTGAAAGTTAAATCCATAATTTTATTATGGCCATTGATTTTAATTTCATGTTAGAGAAAGCAGTGAAAGTTAAACGCTTAATCTTATTGTGGTTATTCATTTCATTTCATACCATCATACCCAATGTAAATTAGTAGGAGAAAGTAGTGAAAGCAGTGACATTTTTGATTTATTGATATTGTATTTTTATCCCCAATGTAATTTATTGGGAGAAAGCAGTGAAAGTTAAATCTATTATTTAATTGTGGTTATTGATTTCATACCCAATGTAAATTTGTTGGAGAAAGTAGTGAAAGTAGATAGTTTCATCCCTCATGGACGCTGTCTTACGTTTTTGTTTTATTTTATGAAATAAAGTAGAATTAGCGTTTTTCAAAGTCCGAAAGAAAAATATCTACAGTAGTGAATATAACTTTTTATTTTCTTTATGTAGCTGTAAAGTGTTTTACCTCCATAATGACTGAATTGATAATTTAAATTTGTGATGCACCTATAACATACTTCCTACCCACGTTTTATTACCTATATTTAGACCACCTCGGATCAACAATCCGGCTCTCGGGGGCTTTTATCCGAAAAACTCAGTCATTGGAAGAGTAGAATTTTGGGGTGTTAGCTTCCGTTACATTAGAACTCCATCGAAATGGGCTTTACGAGGAGTTACAATGATGATGTATCCCGGACAAATCATTGCCATCATTGGGGAACCAGGATGTGGCAAAACAACTGTATTGAAGCTTATTGACAGATTATATGACCCATGTGAGGGCCAGGTACGTTCAAATGTATAATTTATGTAATCTCAAAGGCTGACTTCTTAAATGACAAAAAGTTATCAAATTAGATCAGTACGCGTTAATAAATTGAAATGATTTATTTTTCTCAGTATAGATTACGATTGATGGCAATCACAGTGAAGCCGTGGATGTAACTTGGCTTAGGAAATATATCTGTTTTATTATGCAATATCCCATTTTATTTAATGCCACAGTAGAAGAAAATTTTCGATGTGTCAAACCGAACGTCGCAATGAAGGATATCATCGAAGCTTGCAAAACAACTGAAATTCATGAATATATATCAGATCTACCACATGTGAGTGTTTCACAAATAGTTTAACTGTGACTTACTTACAAATATTGTTTGCTTGTAATGTGACTTCCATCCTTTTCTACGTTAAATGAAACAGGCATGGGTTACATGAGTTACATTGATATAATCATTTTCTAGTGTTCATGTAGGGTAATAGTATGTAGTATGTATAGGGTATATTTAATGTATTGAAGCTGTTTATTAAACATTTCCTTTTCAGTTTCAGGTATTGCTTTTATAAATAATAATCAGTGTTCTTATTGTAGGGCTATAGTACAGTTGTGACCGACATGGGTGGCATGTTCACTGAGAAACAGAAACGTCTCCTTTGTTTGGCACGAGCCCTTGTACAGCGTCCTAGGATATTGCTTTTAGATGATCCACAACCTGACAAATCAGATCCAGCTTATGACACACTTCTTACGAACGTTGTGAACAAATTGAGAGAACATGCAACAGTTGTATTTACTTCTACTAAATGTACAGAAATGGTAAAGAATGCTGATTTCATTTTCGTCATGAGAAGTGGAGAAGTGAGTACAAATACAAAATTGATTTCATGCTTATCTAAATCATGCCATGAAAGCTATTTACGGGACTGGAAATTTTTCGGAACGAAATGTACGTGATTTTGTGGTGCAATTCATTTCAGGTAGTTCAATCTGGAATCCACAGAAAATTGATACATCAGAAAGGTGTGTATCATAACCTATTGGAAGAAAGTTTGGATATCACATGTATGTATCTTTATAAAATTATGATTTATTTATGGGACATTTCCTTGTTTCACATGGAGAGATTTTTCTAAATTTTTTCTAAACTTGAGATTCTTTTTATAGCAACAGTTAAACATAGATTTCCGTCTCAATTAGCAGCCTACAGGTATTCTACTATGTTGCAAAAAGCGTGCGATGTAAAAGAAGCAGAATCAACAGTAAGTGCCCATGAATCATCGAAGATTCACCATGTGGACAAGCCTTTTCTTAAAAAAGTTGTAAGATACTTTTCGAAAGTTTGATTTTATATACACTTTTACCATTAAGATCTATTTCTTCTTTGAATAATATAATATAAAGTGAGGAATCCCTACATTTGTTAGAAACATGGAGTAGGTGACAAACGGGATCTAGACATCATTGCGTATGGATTCATCGGGTATCATAGACAATTTTCTTTTCAACTTACACACAAAGGTAAAATTATGCAAAGTCTAATCTTAATATAAATTTTTGTAAGTACTTAACGTTTCATGTTGATCAAATCATGTATTTTAAACCAGATAAACAAAAAATATACGAAAACACGCCATCAGCATCTTTCGCTTCTATCGTTAACATGGGTAATACTATCGTACATTAATTTATACTTACCCAGTGTATAATATAAATGGGGATAGTAGAAAATATTATAAGCTTTCAATTCATTTCATTATGATTTAATAGATACTCTTGTCACTGCAATGCAAACTTATATTTATTACATATTATCTACAAAATATTTATATAAAATATTCGAAGAAACGGCTACGAAATGAATTTCGTGACAATTATTATTGCCGTAAAATTCAATTTGTAGCCTTTTCTCCGTATTCTATAATTCTATGCTTCAACGTTTGTCTGTAGGGGATATGAAATACAAAAAGAAAAAAAAGAACAAAAGTGTAGACACTCCAAAAACATTGAGGTATAAAATCATCAAGTGAAACAAATGAATTTTTTGATTAATACTGGTTGTTTATGTTGTGAATTTTAGCAATCTATCTTTTTATTAATAGAGTCATAAACGAGCACACTATGCATCGCCGTCCTGAAAGTTTACGTCGGGATGAGGATTCTATTAGCATTAAATCTGGAGATTCTGCAACGTTTTGGAATGATTATTTATGGCGGTTGGAGTCTTGGGTATTTACTATTTAATCTCGTATCCTTATTAAATCCTGTTTTGTCACAAACCATATTTTACATGTTGAATTTTACAGTACAATAAAATCGGTCACACCAGTTGGATGGACTTTTTCTTATTGGTCTTTACTAAAGGTGTCTGGCCTTACCTACTACTCGGGCTTCTTGCTTCAATTGCTCTGGGTTTTGTCATACCATGTAATGCTTATCTCTTGGGGACAGTCTATTTGGTAAGAAAAAATTATCATGTTTTGACTTTATTATGAGTGGACTAAATTAATGATGAATGTGAATGTTTTGAAGGCTGTTACTAAAGAAAAACAATTGGAAAGGGAGGAGAAAGTTTATGAAGCAGCATTTTATTTCCTGTATGTTGGAATCGGTTCAGCTTTTGCAGGCTTCATCCAGGCAAGTTCTTTTCTACAAATATTTTACTTTTCTAATTAAATGCCTCCACCATTTAATAATGCTGGATTATTATAAAATTTAAAGATCTTTGCTTTCGGCATGGCTGGACAAAAACTTAATAGCAAGTTACAAATAGAACTTTTTGACAAAATGCTTCTTCAAGACCTGCGTTGGTATGATAAACCAGAAAATGATATACATACACTCTGTGATGCGCTCAAAAAGGATACACATTTGGTTCAAAAGGTTCACAAATTATTTTTGATGAGCACACATTTTCTTTGCAAGGTTGCATACAGTTTTTAATAAATAAGTGTTCTTCTTTGTATTTTGCAGAGTGTAATGCTGTACTACGGATTACTGTTTCAAATTCTTACTTCAATAATATTATCAATTACTTGGGCAATCTTTCTCAATAATACATTTCGAACGGCTGCATTGATTTTGGTCGCTTTGTGCCCATTATATTTTTTTATGGCTTTTATCAAACGAAAACAAATTTTGGGTCACGATCCGGAGGCTTTATCAAAGGCAACAGATGTATGTAATTGTAATTAAACGAACTGTTTAATTTAATTTCTTATTATTATTTCCTCTTAAAATATGTTCACAAGACTGATGATGTGATGTTTAGCTCGCTTTTGAAGTGTTTAACAACATTCAAGCCGTCGCATCTCAAAATTTAGAGAAATATTTTATAGAAGAATACAAAAAGCGTCTATTCAAGAAATCGTGGTAAGATTTTCACCCACTTAGTGGTTAGTTAAAGTAAGTCTCAAGATATTTTTTATTCTGTTTTATTTTTTCTGCTTTAATAGGTCCACCTACTTTTTACACGTCTCTGAATGGTTTATTATGTCCATGTCCACTTCTCTACCTTTCTTAGTTTACGGATGTTTCATTTATTTGGCTTCACCTGGAAATTTGAAAACTGATCAGGCCTCCTTAAATTTTCAAGATATGCTCAGGTATGACTTCAGGAATTAGATTTTCAATTCATGTTACCTTCTTGAAATCAGAGGCTTAATTTTTCAATCGTCCTTACAGAATTTCAGAGTTTCTTATATTGGGAATGGTTTCAATATCTCAACAAATTGTAATCCTGCCAGATACACGCAGGGGACGCATCGCCTTAAACAAACTTAAATCCATAATATCATCGAAACCAGATATTTTGGAATCAACAGAGGTATGTTAAAGAAATCCCAATATAAACAATATATATAGTATTGCATATACTATACATATGCAATACTATATACTATACATAATATCTGTTTTATGCAGAAGGTGAAAAGTCACTTTCACTTTGACCATTGTGCAAAAATAGATACTGAACAAAAAACTTCTTTATATCCGTATAAGCTCAAAAAGATTGTTTTATTAAGAGTGTAGCTTATTTGAACTTATATAGGCCTGCACTCTCTACACATCGCCTCCATTGGTTGTATTTAAAGATGTCGTATTTCAGTATCCTGTTTTAACAGAAGTATCAATTCTGCGAGGAATATGCATGGAATTTGTTCCTGAAACATTTGTGGCCATTGTAGGTATAACAAATCATTGCAGAATATTGATTTTATTTATCTTATGCTAGTTGTTTATTATCTTAATTCATTTTCTCTGTATTGTGGTTTATATTCATATCTCACTTTCAATTGTCATTTCTTTTTTGCTTCTGTGTTTCTTCATTAATTTATAGGTCCTGAAGGATGTGGAAAATCGAGTATTGCTGCCCTGTTTTCACGTTTATATGATCCGACTTCTGGAACTATAGTAATTTATTAAGCCTAGATTGCTTTTCACTTTTTGTACTAATTCTTTGTGAAGATCTAATTGCTTATGTTCTTTTAATTTCAGATGTTTGGCGATAAAGATTCGACAAAAATGCCCCTTCATGTTCTTCGTAGGCTTGTAAAAATAGTTGACAGCAGGGATCTAGGTTTACTGAATATGTCTATTGAAGAAACCATTGCTTTGGGTGAAAATAGTCGTACTGTAAGTATAGAGGATATTGAAGCAGCAGCAATGGAAACTCAGATACATCATATTATCAAAAAATTAAAACATGTAATGACGAATAATACTTTAACATTCATTTACTGCAGCTAAATTTATGGGAAATTACTATACAGGCAAATGTATTTGTATTTCAGGGCTACGCGACCAAAATCAGATCACTGGAACATACCCCAGACAATCATGCTCTGAAGCAAAGAATAGCGCTAGGTTTTACTTTTAATAATTTATCCCGTATACTAATTTCTTCAAAGTGTGTACAAATGATAATTTTGCTATTATAAAGCTAGAGCCATAATAGGCGATCCGAAGATCCTGATCTTGAATGGATATACAACAGCAGGTGATAACGTCAACACTATACTGATGCAAAGAGCGATAAATAATGCAAGGGAAGGTCGCACTTTGGTTGTGTTATCGGAAAGAATAGAACCGATTCGAAATGCCGACGTAATCGTAGTGATGAACTCTGGTTACATTGTAGAATCAGGAGATGACACCGAACTTTTGGATAAAAAAGGACTTTACTATAATTTGCTGATGACACAAAGACTTATGGATACTTCTGACCTTCATAGGGTTACTTTTGTTGAACCTGAAGAAAGTATACTGAATGTTCATGCCTCGTCGTTATCCAATCATAAGAAAAATTCTTTATCGTATAGCAAGTTTAACCAAGCTATTAGATCAAGTATGGAAAAGGCAAAGGCCCATAAAGCTAAAGATGATGCAGATGAAAATGATGACTAGCGCAATATTTTCTGCAAAACAATGTGTCGCTTGCTTAAGTATTTACAAAGAGGGTAAAATACGTTCCAAGTAACTAATTAATTTACCATCTAATGCTTACTTTGTATGTTGTTATAAAAAATTAACCTTTATTCAAGGTTTGGCAATGTATCACAGTAATAAATATAGAAAATTATAATTACATGATTAACGAAACGTTTTTTAAAGGTACTTTTGGTCATTTGAGAATAATATGATAATACAGATAATATTATATCATATTATAAACTTTTTGGAAAACTATTTCTGAACAAATGTCACTAAAATTGGTATCGTTCCTCATTAACCGATCAGTCTTATAACGTCAACATGAGATTATGTTTTCCATGAAACCACGGGATAGTTCATTTCGTATATTTATTTCCTTTTTTAATTTTGTCTGCCTCCATAGGGTAGATTCAGATGAGTTTCTGTTTTAAGATAGTTTGGTCTAAGAGTCTTGGGTATAAACCGACGTCACTTTTAAATGCTAGGATGTCATAGTTCTTCATTCAGATAACAAATGAAAGAGACTTGAGAAATTCAAATTATTGATCCCCGTTTAATTAATATTTCATTTAGAAATTCATATGTGACCGTATGACGTATGTCCATACATTTTCATGGAATTGAGTTTTGCCGTCGTCAATTGACACTTCACAACAGTCAAATTCTCTCATAATATTTAAAATGGGCTGATTGTCATAGAAGCTTTGCTTTTTGCGTTTGTTTCAACAACTTTTCAAAGCAGTCGCATATTTCATAATGGAAGTGTTATAATATTATTCAACAAATAATCAGTAAACACATTTACACTACAATACGCATTACATTCCAGGTTTATATGTATGTTCCTTTCATTACTAAAATACAATTTTTACTACCTTTTGTAATGCACCTTGAAATCTAATACAGTATGAAGAAAAATAAATATGATACTAAAGACAAACATTTCAAAGACGAGAAACTGAATCTATCGACTGCTCCTACTGCAACTACAATTAATTGTACCTAATAAATAATTGTTGTTTTAACTTCTACATATTTGTACATTTCATATCTAAGTCAATAATTATGTACAATATGACGAATTTTCTTTGATGAATACACAGTATGATTTTCTTGATATAAACAGCAACAGCAGTACTTCCACAACAATTTGAACCAGGAGAAGGGGGCGACGGGAGTAAATTGTTTTTGGAGGATAATGGGAATGATAAGACAGCAGATGAAAAACTCGTGGAGAATAATCCCGAGGATATCATTCGACATTGGAAAAAGTGTCGTAGACAAACTTACAATTACTTCAGTTTGGTAATACGATCATTTTTCTTACAGTCTCACCCTCTAAACAGTCGCTAGAATATATTGTGTTAAGCCATTACCTTCATCGAAACGTGCAAAATATTTTTAACAATGTTTCAGTTTCGGTTTGCGTCCAAGAAAGACAAAATCTTGATGTTGGTAGGTTTGTTTGCTTCAATCGCAAGTGGTCTTTGTATTCCATTAATGATCTGGCTCTTCGGAAACCTCGCAAGGAAAATGGTGTTCGTGTCTTTGAAATCCAATGCAAGATCATGTCACAAAAATCCCTGTTTGGGATTTTATCTTAAATGCAATTTCACTTATTCTCACCCAAAGTATGTCATACCACAAGCAAAAAAGTTCCGGATATTTATTGCACATATATCTAAATCATATGCGTTCAAGATTTAATGTGGAACTCCTTTTTACATACTAGATATGACATTTATACCAGAGACTTAATTTTAGAGGAATTCTATAAATTCTCAACTGAGCATGCCGTATTATCTGCCGTGTTTACTGTACTAACTGGACTGTATTTCTATTGCTGGTATTATCCAGCTGAAAAGCAGGTAAGGATTTTAATGGATTTATAATGACATGAAGCTGAAAGAAGCGTCATTTCATTCAGCCGTGTTTTTTATAACTATTTCTTTCTCTTTTTCATGTTTTTTTAATGTGTTTTAACTTACACTGTGTGTTCCAAGATAGCTAGAATGCAGTTAGCTTATTTTGAAGCTCTTTTAAGGAAAGACGCAAGTTGGAGTGACAGTCGGGGTGACAGGGACTTAGCTAATAAGATAATGGAGTAAGAATCATCAAACTATACAGCCATATTCTAACCCAGTTATTTTTAATAAAATTGCTTTGTATATGATTCTAACAAGTTTAAAAACACAATTTTGGTTTAAAGAAATACAAGCAGAATCCGGGAGGGCATTGGAGAAAGTTTTCCTATGGGTGTCAGCTTGCATGTGATGTATTTTGTTTCGTTAGTGATGGCATTTTGTCACGGTTGGGCCTTATCTCTTCTGAGTTTTGTTGGTTTGGCAATTTTGTCCTTCTGTTCATCTCTGGTGTCATCTAGTCATGCTCGTCAAGTAATCATTGAAGAAAAATGTTATGGAACTGCGCGAGAATTCGCCAAAGAAGTTTTGACTTGCATTCGCACAGTTCTCGTTTATGGAGCTCAGAGAAACGTATCTGGAAGATACAGACAGGAAATTGAGACTCCAAACACCACCGTTAATAAAAGTATGGTTATGACTTCTCTCGCAATCGGACTTAAGTGGTTGTTGACAATGTGGATCTTTGCTTTGGTGTTGTGGTATGGACTTGGCTGTATTCTTCGGGACCTTTCATGCGGTGATAGAGAAACGTTCTACAATATTCTTTACGATTCTGGCGATTTAATTGTTGTAAGACAAGTTCTACTTTTTGAAAACAATTTATAAATTGACATTTCATTTAATTCAATTAATTCCATCCGTTTTTGGTGGCTTACGCAGATTTTTTTCTGCGTGTTTTTTGTGATGGTGAATGACGGACCCATGTTCCCATTTTACTTGTCGCTAAAAATTGCTACTCTTTGTGGTCGAGATGTTTTCTGGATAATTGATACGTAATAATTTTAAGTTTAAGTTTAAAAATTAATTCATTGATGATAAAGGTTTATATTATAAAGTACTTATATAACCTTTGTGAGTACAGTTTCAACTTAAAGCTTTAGTTTCATCATATTTCTTAACTGTTTTTCATTATAAACATGAAATATAGTTGTTCACACATTGAAACTCAAGTATTTGCTTGGAAGATTTTCTCCTGACTTTCTAAAGAGAAAGTGTGGAGAAAGCTTTGTATGTAAATATTCAGATATTTCATTAATTTTTGCGTTCTATTTATATACAGAAAATCCGACATTGATAGTATGGGAACGGAGGGATTTAACTCTGAACTTCAATCTACCGAACCTATTTCTGGAAAAATAGACTTTGAAGATGTTCGATTCACTTATCCCTCTGGAAATACTAATATTCCTGTAAGTATTGAACAATCGGATGATCTAATCTAATACTAAAATCAATAATAAAAGTCATCCATATAAAATATGAAACGCACATAACTTCAGCCAACGCTAATAACTTTTAAATGCAGGCAGATGATTCAATGAAGTGTTCATATTTTAAAACATAATTTGATTTCTTGCATGATGAATAGGTTTTGAATGGGGTGAACCTATCAATTGCACCAGGTACAAGAGTAGGCATCGTGGGTACAACTGGCTGTGGGAAATCCACTCTACTAAACTTGATTCTTAAGGAATACAGTGCTGACAGTGGATTCGTAAGCTATAAGTAAAGAATGTCGATAAAATTCTTTTGGTTCTTTTACTTTACCTTGGCTATGTAATTAAATTATTTATAGGTGAAAATTGATGGGATCGATATAAAGAGTGTGAATACTCATTGGATCAGAAGTAATATTGGAGTGGTTTCTCAAGATCCGGGTCTTTTCGATGACACTATTGAACAAAATGTTCGAATGGGGAAATTGAATTCTTCATTTTTTGAAATTCAAGATGCATGTAAAAAAGCTAATGCGCACGACTTCATTGTGGCTCTTAAAGAGGTATGTAATTTTGCTCTCTGTTCAAAATCCTACTATGCATGTACTTCATAATTAATTAAAACAAATTTTACCTGCCTGATTTATTTCAGGGTTATCAAACTAAAATTGGAGTCGATGGGAACAAATTGACAGCGGGACAACGGAAGCGTCTTGCAATTGCACGAGGTAAGCGTTTAGTTAAAAAAGCTTGTGTGAAGTGAAATGTGTAATGTCGACACACACTACTCTGAGATATGAAAGTGACAGAACAATTTGCTGTTGTATAAAATGGTAACAATTAATTGACATGCAATCATGAAATAATTGTCCCCATTGTATTTTACACAGCTTTAGTCCGTAATCCGAAAATTCTGTTGTTGGATGAACCCACTACTTCCTTGGACAGTTACAGCGAATCTGTAGTAATGCAAACTCTCGAGAAAGTCGGTAAATTCAGGACAGTAATTATTGTTGCACATAGACTTCAAACAATTGTCAACGCTGATATTATATTCGTCATGAAGAGAGGAAAGGTGAGCATTTTTTTAAATGATGAAAAATGTTCATATAGAGTTTTATAGATAAATCATAAATAGTTTAATTGTCTTGGAAAAAGTAACAATAGCGGTACTATGCTGGCCAAGCATTCACGATTGTGACCTAGTGAAAGTTAGTATAATATATTATGCAGTATGAATTTTTTAAATTAGGTACTGTAGGTATGCATAGTATGTATTGCTAAGATATTGTACTAGAAAGAGGTTAAAAACTTTATAATGTTGTTTCTACGAAAGTTCAGATTACCTACTTTTAAAACTCATTAGGTGGTAGAAAAAGGTACTCATGCTGTACTGTTAAAGAGCAAAGGACCCTACAGTCAATTAGCATCGGGGTTGTTTGACTGGCAGTCTGGAAATCGACTTAGATATCATTTGCAATCTGAGGTCGAGCCATTTGATGTCACAGAAAGAAATGCTACTAATTATCTGAAGTCTTTCAATGTTGTTCCTCTTCTGACAAATAGATACAACAATTTATTGTCATTAGATGCTGTAACTGAAAAAGCAACGAAAAGATACATTTTACAACGAGAAGCAAACTTAAAGCACCAATTCCGAGGAAGAGACGAATTTTATTTCTCACTCTCGGCGGAAAAGAAGAAAGCTGCGAAACTTTCAGACAGTATCATGAAAATCGAATACCCTACAGTTGAGCAGATCCAAAAAGATGTAGAGAGACAAGAAGAATTAGTAGAGGCTTACGTTCATGCTACATCGTCGGAAGATGTATGTAATCTCTTGTCGTTTCAGTTTTAACACGTATAAATATTTTCACAGTGAAAGTTGGTCAATTTCAATATTAATGTTTTAGGAAATTGAGTCAATCACGTACACTTATTGGAAAATTTTGTTGTTTGTCTCAAAAAACGTGATATTCATAAGTCTCGGTGTTGTGTTTTCATGTGTCGTGGGTTTAGCAACACCTTTGTATGGTGTGTTTTTCGCCGGTGTCTTTACGGTAAGATATTATTTTTTAAATGTAAAAATTCAAAAAAATAAAAATGTGATGTTGATACTTTTAGAGACTATGTCATCCGGAACATTGGACAAATTGGGATAAGTCTGACTGGGAGTTTATACATAATCTGGGCAATGATAAAGCGGCAAATTATTGGTTAATAGGGTTTGTATGTTTGGGGATTATACTTGGAGTTGCAAGTACATTACAGGTAATTATAAATTATAGCATATTGCGGCATAGAAAGGTTAAAATACAGTCTCAGCACAGTATCTTTGTTTTAGCTGTGGTTCTTAATGATTTTATTTCTGAATTTGCTTAGAATATATTTCTGACCCTGGCAGGATATCAGATTGTGAAAAGACTTCGAAAAAAATTATTCTCGTTGATGCTGCAACAAGATGAATCTTTTTTCGACGACCCACAAAACACGACCACAGATTTGACAACTATTTTGGATTCCAGTGTAGGATCAATGAGATTTGTAAGAATACTATTTCATGGTTTAGAAAATAATGCATATTTAAGGAAATCAACTGGTTGTACATACTCTGCTACTATCAGTATAAAATCTATAGGCTAATTGTTATAGTCTAAGCTTCAAATGTTTAAAATCTGATTTAGATAGTTACAAGTTTTTACGGAACGTTTATTCAATGCGTCGTGACTATTATTGCAAGTATCGTGTACTGTTGCATCTACAACGGGAAGCTTACCGGCTATGTGATCGCCATGTTTCCAGTTATCATTGGATTTCCTTTATGCGAGAGCTGGTTGAGAAAACTGCACGATAAGAAAGTTGCAAGCGATATCGAACAAATGTCCGGATTGATTTTAGAGGTTTTCAGCAAACGACATTCAGTATCATCACTGCAGTTAGAACCCTACTTTATCGACCGACTGAATATCATTCAGAAGCGAGTACATAAGTACGCAATAACAAACCAATATAAATTCTGACGTGTTTTTCCTTTTTCCGAGTATTCTGAATATGAATTATTACCACTACTACCGTGTTTATCTTTGTAGGTCAAAAAACAGGTACGTCGTGGGAAGAGTAATATCATTTGCATTGGCTCACTCTGCTTGTTATTGGGCTTATACCCTATTTATATACTTTGGAGGCAATGAGATAGCTTACCGAGAAGAACGCTTTGAAGATGTGCTCGCGTGAGTAGAAAATGTCACCACAATTATACTCTCAAAATACATGTGGGGTATTTATTAATACTTCATAATGCAAACTATTTATTGTTTTACAGAATAGGAGAGATATTAATATTCGGGTTAATAGCGCTTGGAGTTAATCTCTCTGTAATAGCAAGTTTCGATATTGCCGTTACGGAAGGAGAAAAGATTGTTTCTCTTTTACAACGTGAACCTGGAATTAGAAATGGCGGTGGAGAAATAGTTGTAAGTAGATTATTCCAGAGCTAGAGCACTCATGAGCTAAATCTATAGAATCGGATATACCATGTTTCATACTATGTATTTTATTCATATATCATGGAATGTTGCTATTTTCGTTATTACGTAATTTTAGGTATAAATCATGTACCTCACCAGCAACCAATAAGCCTTATATTATACATTTAATTTTTATATAGACAAGCTGTTCTGGAGAAATTAATATGCGTGATGTCCACTTCTGGTACCCGTATTCAACTGATGTACCTCAGTTGAGAGAAATTAGTTTGAAAATGGAACCAGGGTCGTTAGTTGCGATAGTTGGGTCTTCAGAATCTGGAAAATCTTCTTACCTATCCATCCTCCTCAGATTATACGATCCAATTGGTGGGGCAATAGTAAGTCTGTTCTAAAATATCTGCTCTATTTCCATCTATGAAACACACATAATAAAACATAAGTATATAGGGACTTGTTATTTATATCGCGTCTATTCCGTCTGTAGAGCTTGGATGGTGTGGATATCAAGGCACTGAATGTTCCGTCATACAGATCTAATTTTGGACTATTGGATTCCCTTCCACAATTGTTTAATGCCACTGTAGCGGAGAACATAGCTTACGGGGATAACACGAGAGACGTAACAATGAAGGATGTTATAGAAGCAGCAAAGAAAGCCAATGCTCATCATATGATAGTTAGCCTTCCCAATGTACGTTCACCTAATCAACTTTCTGTTTTTTGTCTAAAATCCTGCATTCTTTCACAAGGACGTTGGCATAAGAGCTTTTTTTACACTAAATTGTATGTATACATGCTTTAATTAATTTCCGCAGGGGTACAATACAAATATAGGAACTGCTGAAGAAAACTTAGTTACGTTGGGCCAAAAACAGCGTATCTGTCTCGCAAGAGCGCTTTTACGAGAACCTAGTGTAATCATTTTTCATGAAGCTGTAAGTAACCTTGACAGAGAAAATGAGAAGATCCTCATTGAAAGTTTAGAAGAAGCAAGACAAAATTTGAATCTGACTTGCATTGTTATTGCTCAGCGATTGCACAGTATCCAGAAAGCAGACTTAATTTGTTTTATGTACGATGGGGAAATCGTGGAGAGAGGAAGTCATAAGCAATTACTCAAAAACAAAGGAAAATATTTTGACATGTGGAAACAACAGAATCCTCTAGCTGATGATAACTTCAAACAAGGGAGAATGCCATACAATAGCGATAATCAAAGAAGACGATCAGCAGAAACAATTGTGGTGAAAAAAGAGAGACAGAGTGTGAGTACGGCGGACTTGTCTAAACAACCAGAAACTAAAGTATCTCAACTTCCTGATCCACAATCATCAAATTCCAACCCCCAAGACCAAAATCAGGGTAAGAAAACTGAAGGTCAGCCACAAAGTTGGGGAATGTGCAATATTTTTGGAGAGTAGGTAGATGTGCTTACTAAAACACAAAGTAAAGCTTCTTCTGTTGAATCAAGGAAAAGGTTATATTCTGAACAGAGAAACATAGTAGGATACAGAAGCATTTCCCTATTATTTAGCATAATATTTAGCATATAGACACGATATTTTAGAACCATCTAACTATAAGATCGTGAAAAATGTTTTAGATTCAACTAATATCAAGCGTATCAATAAAATAAGTTCAAGCAAGCTTGTATTGTGTTTCTTGTAGACATTTAATTGGGCAATGTGATTATATTAACGGTTAAAAAATTTCTATAATTACTGGTCTGGCGAGACATGAGCCTGAAGACAAGCCACACTACCTATATAGTTTAATAGTGGGCGGATACCGCATATGTATAATAAAACAAAACGTGAGCTGAGTTGTTACTTGCGGAGCTATACCTTCTTATACATACTAACATATGCACATTTTTGCATCGCATGCATGAACTGTAATTATGAAAATGATCTTGTAGTAATTACAGTGGATAATTATATCCCTATACTTTTAATAGGATGTTGTTAGAACTATATAACTATAATATTATGAACCATAGGTACCTCAAGTACAATTATTATGCTAATGGCTAATACTACAACTACAACGATGTACATAGATATCTGTATTATACTCACTGATATCAAAACAAAAGCAGCGAAGTAAATTACAATGAAATGTAAATTCAATTCATTCGTCAATTTCGGCAAATTCTTTTACCAGTAATAATATTTACATATATTTACATTGAATATTTGATTTGTAATATCAAATGCCACATCGTATGATCGTATGATGAAATCAGCGTATGAAATGTCATATGAGTCGATATTGTATGTAAATATTAAATGTATATAGGTAATCATAATGATAAAAAGACAAAGTTGATGTTTGCGGTTCGGTAAAAATGGCAGTAATTGTATTTTATCTATACAGGTAGACACTAACATATATATTTAGCTTCTACGTTTTGATCGCTTCTTATTTGCTTTAGTATGAACATGGAACAAGAACCAAACATTTTCCGGCCAATATAGAATAAACATCTCAAAACAATCAGCTAATGCGCATTTTACACGTAACGTAATCTAACAAACGTTTCTAATGAGGTTAGCTAAATAGAATAGTCTAATATTCATTGTGCCATGGAAAAGATCTGTACTACAACTAGTATAGATATCCTAGTACATAGTTTGGAAACTGTGAGTTGGATTTGCATGTACATGAAAATGCAATGTAACTGATGTTATTACATATACAAGTACACGTATCTTTACATACGTCCTTAATTATTAGTGCAATATGCAACTTGCATTATTACATCGTCCTTTCCCCTGTCTTTTCGTGTAAGCATTATTGTTTCCTTTCTACTTCTACTTAGATAATCTTGCAGTATTTGGTAATAATAATAAGTTCATTATGTACGTAAGGCCAACGCAGCCAACTCCTCATTTTGTGACCAATCATTTCGAAGGTAGACACAGGATGGGCATAAACTGCGTTCTAGGGATTGGTTGACTCATTCACCTCGCCTGCCTCAATTCTTAGAATTGAAAATACACCACGTCGGCTTACATTCCATATACATACCTCTGTCTACACTTCAACTCGATGTATGAATAATGTCTGTGTATATTTACGTAGTATTCTATACAATCATTTCTGAGTGGTGTACATAGCATTTGTTGTAATGTGTACACATAAAATATAAGCAAACTACACGCTAAATGGAAGGGAAGTCTATATGAGATTACGCTGTGCTTGCTTTTTGTAGTGGGTATGTATATTATGTGTATGTGTATATAAGAATACTATGCGAGTAATGTTTTTGTTCATAATTTAGAGTTATTGCCCTATCTTATAGTGCATACTCAACAATGCATCATAATAATGCTATGCTACAGCCACAACGCACTTACAAATATATTAGCATTGTTTGAACACACAGATACTAGTTAATAGACATTCTTTGTAAAATGAGTCAAAAAAATTCCCATGAGTCCTACAGTCATTCGCATTCTTTCAGTTACCTTTCTAAGTTTCTACAACTACTACGTTCAGTCTTAATTTATTAACTCTGGCATTCGGTCGATAGTCGATTGATAACTCAGCAGTACTCACACATTGAATTGTTCTTGAGAAATTAAACAGACTTCACTTGACAGTCAGACAGCATATCTGATTCGCTTCGATTCGCTGATTCACACATACCACGTACATGCATACATCTTTTGTGCACACACGACACATTCGTCTCAAGCGCAAGTAACTTTAATTCGAGAAGTATTCTTTAGATTCAGGTCAAGTACTGCAACTTACAACCATACAACTCTTTCTGCCAGTCTTTCCACGTTGTACTCTTCTCAGCTTGCACACTTTTCGCCCAAACGTCAAACCTACCAGTCGCAGCAGCAACGACACGTAAGCTTCATTCTATAAACCGTTTCTTTATATACTTTTATCGCATCATCGTTTTTATAACAATTTCAATTGTAAGTTCACGTATTGTTAGATATTTCAGTTTTCAAGTTTTCTATCAAGGCAGGAACATTTTTATGTTGATTCTGTAAAGTTACTACATACCTATCTTTAAATCATCTATTTAGTATTTGTTTACTTACAATTTTATTTGAGAAACTTTATCCGCAAGACGTATTACACTTATAATACATTGCATCTCGCATGCTCTTCAGCTTGTAGTCAAATGATCATCATTAATTTATCATCATTCGTGTGTATGTACTAAATTCGAAATTTTTGAATTGGAAACAAAAACCAGAGAAAACTGGTACTTGTCACCAATTACAGATATTTAGTCTTATTGATTATTTGTTTTACTACTTGCCTCTTATTTATATAACATTGGTATGGTGCTCCATGCACTTAGATAAATAAGTTTTATTTTTATTGTCGCGTTCAGTTACACAGTGTACTCAAATGAATGTCCTTGTGGCTTGGGTGGCTATTAATTTGTTAAACACCTGTACTCTACCTTCAGATCAATAATGTCTATACAAGTTCAGATAATACAGATATTGTTTTAGTCATATTATCGATTTTGTGCAAAAACAAAAAAGAGAATTGTGTCTAGTTTGCATTTACATAGATTTAGCTGGCAAAAATGCTCTAATCTATGTAATACACATTATACCGATACAGTTTTAATAATGGACACAAGGTTTTAGTGTTTGTAAATAGGTAGATAATATACGTAATAGAATTTGCTACTACTTAATAGACCGTTTATAGAGTAGGGACTACAATGTATTTATACTACTATACTCACACTGCGATTTTGATCCGATTATATATACTTCTGTCCGCTCGACAAAGCACCTCGAACTGAACAAAACTTACTTTCTGTTGACTTATTCGGCAAAACGTATTTATAGATTAGGCATGTCTAGTAATATTTTAGACTTCGACTTATGTGTTTATATAGTAATAGTGTAAATCATCTGAAGAATTAGAATTTTTATTTATTTCTTATATTTTCAGAAATATGTCCTCAACTGCAAAAATTGCTCCAGGACTGGGTGGGAGATTCTGGCGGTTGCAGTCTCAAGCTACTAAATCATTCTCATCCATGAGTTCTCCTGCCTTTCAGGTTCAAAACTCGACTGCCACAACCTCAACTTCGTTTGGGTAAATATACCAATCTATTATGTCTACGCATACCGCGTACCTCTTTACTACACAGTTGCTTTCATTTGATGGAATCTATTATTTAACTGTTCAAGTTAACCCTGAAATTCAGAATAGAAAGTTTCCTTACTAAGGTTAGACTTTTGTATGTTTATTTCAGGACTACTCAAGCCCAGTCAAGTTTTTCTGGTCAATCATTTCCATTAGCAAACACCACTAAGGCTGGCTCCTTTTCTTCCTTTTCTTCGAGTAAGTGAATTCATTTATTAATTTGTCTCATGCTTTCTTACCACTTCATTCGTCGTAAACTAGTCATTTTGATGTAATAATATTGTAGTCACGATGGTTTGCATTATTGCACAAGCCATTAGAAATTCATTATTAATCAGTACAATTCGTTAGTACAGCGTAACTTCTTTAATATATTGCCGTATTTTCCCTATGCACTCATATCACGTTAAACTTTTCCAGGCCTTCAGAATATTCAGCGCATCTATCTATCTGTACAAATAAAACAGCATCACTTATTGTTGGGTAATTTATTATCATCACATTAAGTTGGAAACAAACCTTCAACGCTGTAACAAAGATTTGCGTGACAATATGCATGAAATACTAATAATATTGCATAATACTCATACAACTGTATCAGCTAAAGATCAATATCAATACTATTGTCTTGTATTTCTAACCTTTTCGTACGTTATGCTGAATAATGTTATCCTTATAACATTTTCCTTTACCACCAACTAGCTTTCTTGGGTAATTACTGGTTATTTGTATTTAGGTAATTATATTATTTATTTAATCGTATTCCTTCTTATTCCTTTAACAGAGAAATGACTGGACTAATCTGGTTTGTCTCCGAAACAATTGGCTATTGTCGGGAAAGTATTATTCGTAGAAGTGGAAAAAATCAGTATCGAAATGTGGAAATCAACTAAGGTTTAAGGAAGGAATCGCTGTTAGTATTCTATTTTTATCGTATGAAACATTAAATCGGTTTTTGGAAACTAAACTTACCTTCAACTATGACGTCTTTACATATACATTCATACACACGGATGGTACTTTAGTAGTCAAAAGGAAGCATTGTCTACCCTAAATTGTGTGTTTGTAATTAAGTTAATAATAGCAACTACATTATACGTACCTACTTACAAACACACTTACAAATACACAGCTACTACTTTTGTATCGTCTGTATTATGCATCTGTTAATAAATAAAGAAAAGCAATAAGTCTCTATACTATCTCCAGATACGTTTGTACAACTTACTATAGAACTTCCATATAAAGGGGGAGTAGGAGTAACCTTTTGTGAATAATATGTACAATTACATACATATGATATTGTAATGTAACATAAATAAAAAGTGATACCTGCCCTGTGTCTGTTCTGTGTTTGGGAAAAATTTGACATAATCTGCAATTACGTGAGACGGGCCTCTAATCTCTAATGTCGTGTCTCCGATTGTTTGTATTATTGTGCAATTATGCTGGGGCAAATTATGATTAATAAAAGGAAAAAAACAGTATCTCTGTAATTATTGCCGTGGGTATTTATTATAGTCAGTACTTCGTCAACAAAAAACATGGGACTGATTCACCTTGAAAATTATGAACGTAGAAGTAACACTCTCTGATGGCAGATTATAATATTGCCACAAATTACTATACAGATCCAACAACGAAAGGAATTCATCGGAATCTGTATCAAAAGACAAAGCATCTATTTTCAAAGTTGAATTTATACACATTAAACTTAATGTTAGTTTAAGTTGGGATAATTATTGGGTCTTGCCAACATTGAAATGGAACGCAATTGCATTTCAGTCAGTGCAGAGTGCAGCAGTGTACTTCCAAACAAAGGAGTAGTATGAGCTATCTGGGTTGTCTCTAAATACAGCAGTTGCACGTATTTTCAATAAATTATATATGTTTAGTACTACTTTATATACATGCAACTGTGCAATAGGTACTTGCATAAGAATTACATATTTTATTTTTATAATCACATAGAGCATAAAATTGAAATATTCCATTTATAAAAACAGCATGAGAAGATATAAACATTGGAATGTAATTTGATTTGGTCGTAAAAATAAAAGGGTGTGTTATGGCATGGTTGCCTATTATCATTATCGCAACTACAACGGATTTTTATGAATCACTTTAGCTTAGTTTTTACGAGACACAAATATGTGTAGAGTGCAGATTAGTGATCTATTTAAGATACAGTTTATGACTGAATTGACCTTAGACAACTTTACATAATCACAACTATGTACTTAGAAGTTAAAAATTGATTTTGAAAAATATGCACCTAAACTTGTTTCCAATCAAAACGAATTTTTTACACATGGAAGATAATTTGTCTCAAAATCATAAAAATTTGAATTAATCATTTTTATGTCATTTGGATTATGGATAATTGGTAAAGACTACACTCCAAGGACTGAAAGCCAAAGCAGTAGATCTGCTGTAGCTGCAGATACTGATAGTAAAAAGTAATGACACCTTTTTTTAATCATTACATGAAATTGCACATTTTTCACATTTGCAAATATACATGTTTCGCATTGTCCTGCTGGTCTTTCCAGAGAAATAGAGAAGAAAATGCCGAGCAATCCAAAAGTACTAAATTGCTTGAGGTCTAAGAACAAATACTGATAAATTGTTGTACGTGTAAGCAGGATACATGTATTGTTAGTTCATTATGTATGGAATCCCAATAATAATCATAACAAATATATATACGCATTTCACTTGCTACTTGCATAAGTAAATTCAATTAATATATATGACGAAATTAATATTGCGTATACCTAATTAGAAAATTATCAAAGCTTTTATCTTAGACATGTCTGTAGTCACAATTGTTCCGTACAATATAGCTTCAGATATTACAAATACAACACATATAGAGTAATTAAGGATTTCAACATCCTTCTTCTTGTCATGTGAGGTTATACTGTCAGTCATTCTGTCAGTTCTGTTCCACAACCCACAGCATAGCAGTGGCAGCCGATGATCCTAAAAATTGAGACATTCTAAACGATACATACAGGATACTGTTACAATTTTACCGTTGAAACTTGCTGCAAGTGAAAGAGTGTAATTAAATGGGAATGATAAAGGCAATAAAATGGCGACAGGTTTCAGGTTGCAGTCAACCGTCAATAAATCAACATGCAAATTTGTCCACGTCTCATTAATCTGTGCAGAATAATTTTTAATTCATATTTATACTGCCACTTCATTACTTTATGTAGACTAGCCAGCTTTCTAAGTCGCAATACGTATGTATGTAATTATATGAACATCTCAGCAAGCATAGCTATGCTTGCTGAGATGTTCCTTTCCTAGTTAACACTATGCATAGTGTTAACAAAGGCGTGAAATCAGTTTACAAACTAAACAAATATGAAATACGATGTTTACATATACTAGGTCATAAAATATGACCGTCGGCCATTATGCCAAGTTGTTAAAAGTTGACGTTTGAGTGAGGTTTCTGATAATTATCTGGTTTCACCATAATTGACTTAATTTTGCTGATTGTTGCTTACACCAGTAGACTTCTATACGCATACTTCACCTGCATTAACACATTATGGTTGGGCAAATATTAGTCGTATCACGAAAAACGCATGAGTCATTCATGGCAAACAAGAAGTTAATATATCTGCTAAATCAATCCTAATGTGCGAATAATGAGGAACTGGACAGGGAGTTGGTACTAAAAGTAAAACTAATTACACTATCCGAGCAGTCATTAAAATATGAACCCTGTGCCCATTCTTGTAAGTTTATCTTTCAATTTTTATGTTCTAGGGTTTCAAATTTCTATGCATGGATGATTTATATACACAATTTCCTAGTAATGATAGCAATGAACCACGGTCGTTAAAAATAGTACAGCAAATGAGTTCATTACAGATACGCATTTTTATGCACATGTTTATTTCGCATTGAGACCCTGGCATTTATTTGTAGAATCTCGCAGGATGTGAAATGATAAATGACAAATGATATGATATTGTAAGTAGCTGTTTGGATTACAGTCATTATAATCTATGCAGTACATTTTCACTGTTTACAGTATACATGAAAACTATATCTTTTATTGGCTTTACAGATTTTTCACTATTATCATGAGGCAATCTGAGACATTTGTATTTCCTCCTATTCTATTAATCATTTCAATTGCTTTCTCTTTGAGTCTGTCTTTCTTTAGGCACCTGGCTGTAGTTTCTGCAGAACTTTCGGAAGATTTCATGGTTGCCATTACCTTTTCTGAAAAAAGCTGTAAGAATTGTAAACAAAGTCGCTTTTAGTGTACAAGGCATGCATAGATGCATTAATTGTTTGTATGGTATGACACGTGCATGACAGTAATATTTAAAAGTAACTTACAGGATGCATATTTTTTCCCAACAATATTCCAAGTTCCTGTGCAAGTAGTTGAGATATGTTGCCTTCCCCTGAGAAAATCACAATTGACCGAAGTCCCTTTCCAATCAATTGACTGAAAGCTTCATCAATTATTGAAATGTTCTTTTCCATTTGTCCTAAATTCTCCTTCTCAATGTTTTCTTCCCAACCAATAAGAATTTCTCCATACTCGGACAGAGAATCGCAAATTATCTCTGCAACTTGAGAATTTTCAATTTTTCCAAGATTGTTGAAAACCTTGGTGCAGAGTAAATCTCCGATAAGTGTTGCCAATTTATTGCCTTGATGAATCAATTTCTCTGCTCTCGAAATTTTGACAGGAGAATCCTTACTTTCATCGGAAGGAATACCCGGTAGCTGAATATCTACAACTGTTGCGTGGAATCTCTGAGAGAGATATAACTGTACGGTCGTCAGTGCGATCAAGTACTGTCTGTTCACACCAAAATAAAATTAGGTATGGGAAGGAATTATTATTAAGGAGAGTGATGAATTTTTAAATGAAGTCTTAACTGAGATTCGATAACTCTTCTTGTTTCTGTAGACATCCTCTTGAGCGTCTCACTTTCCCCAAATAATTTCACAGTCAGCATAAGCATCATTGATGGTAATAATAAAGGTGTTTTACCCACATCACATGAGCCATTGTCCAATATGTATCTAAGAACATTACAAATGTAATTTAACAACAGATTAAATATTTTCAATGTCCGATTTTGTGTGTACAATTAATTTCGAAATTGTAAGATAAGATACAGATCTGGTTGATTTAATAAAATCTAACCTGGCTAAGCCACTAATCGGATGTCCTTTCAGAAGTATAGCATCCGACAGTAATTTTTTTATGTAATCGCTGTGTCTTTTAGAAAATACGAGTTCCAAGATGGATTCCACAGTGTATTCATGATCAAACAATTGTCGAGTTTTAGGCGAAAGCCAATGCATCTCCTGTCTGTATAAATACACAAGTATTAGGATGAGACTAAGGATTATGAATAAAAATAATTCTCACTGTTACTGAAAACTGATGTATTAATATTATTATGTAAATCCTTAAATTGACTTTTACCCTGATTTGAGAAATTCTTTCCATTTCATATGTTGACTTTCACATTCACTTGGGTCCATGACTGAATAATTTTACAAGTCGGAAAATATGTAAAGATACAAGAGATATCGATATCGATATAATATGGGTAAAGGATAAAGTGAAAAAAATGTAATTATTAGTGTATGAATATCTTTAATGCAACACGGTAGTAATCATGGAGCTAAGATAAATGCTTCAATAGAATTTTGTGCACAGATTACTCCACAGATTACGACTCCGTCATATGCTTAAACTTCATGTGAATCAAAAACGAATAAGATTTCACTTTTATTTAACCATTTTTCAATGTAATTTTGTTTCGTCATTGTCATAATTAAAAACTCCAATCCTATTGTCATGTCCTAGTTGTAATAACGAAAATTTATCAATCCAATAATATGTATGCACGAAAAGGAAGACGAAATTAACAGCAGCATTATTAAGGTTTATATGAAAACAAAGCTGTGAACTTAATTTATTTAAATACCGAAAACACAATACAGTCTTCAAATTCTCTTGTATTTTAGTGTCATGAAAAAACGTTTGATAAGGCGACTACAGCTACAAGGCATAAATGCTGACACGCAATGTCAATCAAAACATCAACAAATACTTTCACGCTTCAACAATAGACATTTCAACAAACACATCACATACAATACATTGTAGATTGTAATACAAACAATTATTACTGTGTTTAATTTACATACGAATCTGTAATTCACATTATTATCCATTCAACTCATTCACAACAATTTCTCGAGAAAAGGTCACAACATAAAACCTACTTATATTCTACACGAAGTATATAAGTGGTATTTATTGAACGATTATTTTTGTCCATGTATGTACTTATAATATGTGCGAGTGTTGCTCGTGTCATTTGGATTAGTTACGCGTAATACATACACACCAGGCACGATGATAACCCTTCTAACACCGAGTAAAAAGGCAGTAGAATTGCGTAGAATTACTTTTATTACTTTTTTTATTTTGTGAACTTACTGGGTACCTTACCTAATTGTATGTACTTTTTCTGCATAGTTATTTGTGTTATGTGTTAGTGTGTTGAAGATACGCGTTTACATTTCTTAACGCGTACTTCTGTTTAATAGACTCTTGTAGAGAGGCCTGTGTTAGTAAGAGTCATAATAATTTATAAAGACACGCGTCAGTACTTTATAATAATAGATACCTAATTTTATCAACTAATCAGGCATCTCCGATTTTATTTGTACCAAAACTGGGCTGGCCGTTGAACTACTGCTCACATTGGTATTCCCACGTTCATTTTTTCTTTTAGTGCTGCTAATACTGGTTCGCAAATCCAAAGGCAGAATAATGTCTTCTTCGTCATTCACATTAAATTTTGGCTTCGGAATCTCACTTTCGTCACTACTTGAATCATCATCCTTGTCGCTGCGTCTACGTCGCTTCCTCTGTACCTTCGGTTTGTTGTGCCCTTTGTCACCCTTCAAGGCTGAGATCACCTTTTTTAGTTTTGATATAGATGACACTATAAATAGAAATTATAACTTTGCATTTTTTGGCATACGGTTGTCAATAAGAGGTATACAATAGTATGTTTTTAATTACCTGGTATCGTCCATTCCAGCACTCTGGGCTTCATTCTTATTTCTTGAAATCTCAGAATTTGAGTTGGATCTATCTGCGGGCTATACGTTGGAATATTGATATCTAGAATTTGAGCTAGTTTTTGTAATACCTTGTCAACCTGAGTGTGTATCACCAAATCTGCCTTTTTGTGCTGAAATTAAAAATATAATATAAATGAGTTCTATACTTCGATAGCTAACAATTGAAAATGCATCTAGGTATATCTACTTTTTTGTTGTAAAAAGGATTGATTTGCGTAAGCTTACATGTTTAGTAGGCTGAAGATTAACGATGACAACTTTCCCCCCATTCTTTTTGGCACGAAGAGGAAGGTTGCCGGCAGGAACAATCTGCAAAGTAGTTCCTAAACTGATGCTTAAATCTGAAAGACTGTAAAATACAGAGAAATAAACTATTATTGTTAACGTTTCGTTTTACACATTGAAAATGTTAATTAGTGCGCAGTAAGAACTAACGTGGAATGCATTTCTGCCATGTCTAGATCACGTTGTGGGAGGTTATGTTCCCAGTCCAATATGTTGTCATGCAATTTGCCTCGACATGGACGTCCGCCAGCTTTAACCCACGGACAATTAATCCCGATTTCTTTCTGTCCTACAGTTGGAACTGCATTTGCTTGAATAAATTGCCTGCAAACCCATAATATAAAGCATAAAACAACCAACACATTATTGAAAGTGAATTATCTGAAACAGGAAAGTAATTTTTAACTGTATAATATAAAGGGTATATTTAGTAAAAAAACGAATGTACCTGTCACAATATGAACACTGCGCAACAAACATATTGCCGTGTAGCTCCGATATGGAAGTTCTTTTAAGACCCGAGCGAAGATGTAGACCATCTATATTTTGGCTGATGACATATTTCAGATATCCTGCAACAAATTAATTTAATCATTTATACAGTTACAGTATTCGGTTACAGTATACGTTGGTAAAGGTAAAATTTTAAAACTAAGAATAAATTCTCATTGCAGAAGTAAATTTACCAGAATTGATTAACCCGGAAAGAGCCATATGAGTAGATGTAGGCATAGCTGAATCAAATGAAGTGTTCATGTTTGGCTTCTGACCTTTCAATTCCAAAGTCCATACTCCATTGGGTCCCCTGAAACCAAAAAAAGATCTTTTAGAAAAATTTGTACTTGCAGTAAAACAGTAACATATATAATAGGAATAATAAGACCATTAGGATTTTACCTGAAATCAGGAATTCCAGCTGCGGTCGATATTCCGGCACCAGTATGTACAACAACATGCTTAGCCGCTTTAATCCATTCTGCTAACTTTTCGATCTTTGAGTCAACCGTACTTGAATCATCGAAAATCTGCAAAAAACAAATACGTAGATATACGTAAATAAAAATTTTGTTAATATACAAAAAAATACCTCAGTCTAGTCTAACGATAAGTGTAAAATAAATTCTTACCTCGGGAACACCAAGTTTGCCTTTATGTTCATAAGGCGAAAGGCCTTCGGCATAATTGCAAGACATATTTTGAAAAATGCCTAAAACTTTAATTACCAAGTCATCATTTTGATGTGTAATATTTCCTATTAGTATTACACGTACTTTTTATACAACTGGTAAAAACCGAAGACACACGTTGCGTTTGTGAGTTGTAAGGATTTGTGTTTAAACTATGTTAATAAAACCTTATTATTGCAATTTTGTCATTTTGCGTCACATAATACTAGTAGTCATTAAAATATCTACTTCGACCTAGGCATAGTTAGTCTAGTAAATAATTTATGATATACGATGTCATTTTTTCAAGGCCTATCCAAAAAATATCGTTAAGATATTTGTTTCTGCTAGCAGGATATCAATTAAATAATCTAGCTGTTATTGCTGTTGATGCTGCTTATAATGTATAACTTCAACCAGGATTTTAACTACCGTAACCACCTTGATAACACAATTAAAAAAACTCGTTGTAAATCACTAAAATGTGCAACCACAACTTAATCTGCTAAACTAGAGTTCTCATTATGATATACCTTTACCTAATATGTAGAAATAAAAATTCGTCGAAGCTCTAGTAGACTAAAATAATTTTCACAATGCTAAAGGCTAAAACGTATATTCCATAAAATGAATTAGTTTGTATCTGTACACTTCTGTTAAGCTAACTAACATTACTTCAGCGAAACCCTAACTAAACTATAACATGGGAACATAAACTCGACTTTGTAAACAAAACAAACACACCACACACATAGACACATTTAACACTAAAACGAAGCCGCACTTAATATTAAACCACAAAGTTTGTGTGTATACAATGTGTCGCGACTATTAATAAAAAATGTCCATATTTCTAACCAAGGTGTGTATTTTTTGTAAATAAATATGTAAATCTCCTGCTAAGAACAGATGGAGATTATGAATATCCACAAAAATCGTGTACTTACTCCGATGTATAATATATGGAGAAGTGTAAAGTTCCGCCGCTCCAAGTGGGACGGGTCCAATGGAAACCACGAATGTGTAGCCCATGGATTTCTTACATACGCAACAAATGCATAAAGGTAAACATAAACTTCTAAAGGAAAATTCTCTATCTGTCTGTAGGCGCAAGGCAAATTCCTTGAGGAGTTGGCCGGGAATGGAATGGAAAAATAGAAAATTGTTTATGAAGACTTGACAGATATGTACAAATTGTCTATAAGATAAGAGGTAGAGAAGATTCTTCATTCAAACTGCGTCAGGTACCTATATGTTAATATCATATACTTTTACATTTACATATATCATCCAGGCTGACGGAAATATTCTACTAATTCTACACAAATAAATAGCATATTATATTTTCTATGTAATTTTATATACTTCTACTATACCAAACCAGTTTATAATTGCTGTTTTGTCATACATATTTCGACACGTGGAAGAGTGGAAGTTTACAGACCGAAAGGGCAGGGGAGATATCGAACACACAGTTGATAAAGTTAAATCTACATAATAATTATTAGTAAACATACTTGCGTCATTCTATATACAACTTACAAATATAAAGAAGATAAAACTGTTTTCAGTTCATTAGTAGCATCTATCCTTCTAAAGCACAAAGCAAAGTCAGTTTAGTTTATGCGTAGCGTTACACAACACAAGTTCAGTTCAATTTAGTCTAAGTAAGCTTGGCGTTAGCGACACTACGATCAAATAGTCTTTAAGTTTCGTATACATTCACATTGTCGTCTCACTAACTAATATTGCAACATTTTGTTTTTACATCTAGAAGTCCACTAAAGCTGAATTTAAGCATCTACAGAAATTCACGAATTATTATTTTCTCTCCATTAAAAAGAAAAACTGAAGATGAGTTCAAGCAGTCAAGCGATTGATACAAATTGTATGACACTGACGCGATTTGTCTTGGCCGAGCAAAGACGTCGTGCTCCAGACGCTACTGGGGATTTAACTTTACTTCTGTCAACCATTCAATCTGCAGTCAAAGCAATCTCATCCGCTGTCAGAAAGGCCGGTATCGCTAAACTGTAAGTAACCATCACATTTTTAAGTTATGCAATTATAATAACATCTTGTATACTCTTAGATGTAAGTAAGCAATGTATTTACAGCACAGCCTTAGCTTTTTGATCTGGAGTACGAAACGGGTTATCACCGTAATCATTTTCTAGCTTTCAGAATCGGGTTCGTATAGTCCGTAAACACAACAATGGCATTTATTCCGTTTTTAACCGAGAAATATATACAAATTAAAGTGGAAAATCGTGTTTTTGGTACCAAAGCTTGAACTCATTGTTTTATTTGTACGAATGTACTGTAGGAACGATTTACTTATACCCGTATTGATTATACTAGGTTATATTTTATAAGAGGGTCTACGATTTCTACGTATCGAAGGGTCTACCGGTGTATGATTCGTCATTTTTATGTAGAGTTATAATACTGCACTGATGGATGTGGACTATATAAAGATTTCGTAATCTAAGGTGTATACAGCAGGATGTTGATACTTATGCTACCAATAAAAACAAATTAACGAGATAATTGATCGCATCATCGCATGATTCGTATTTTAACGATAAGTCGTATCATGTTCCAAGTCCAAAAGGGCAATAGTACAGCGAATGCATGCGCGATTCTTTTAACAGTATATAGTAAATCCTATGCATATATAGTTAAGACCTTACTGAGAAAACGTTAACGTTAACATTTTTTAACCTGAGTGAAAGACATAACTGATTCAAGGCATTTTGTTTGGCTTTATAGGTACGGCATAGCTGGAGAAACAAATATTCAAGGAGAAGAAGTAAAAAAACTTGACGTACTTTCCAATGATTTGTTTATCAACTTGCTCAAGTCATCGTTTACAACATGTTTACTTGTTTCAGAGGAAAATGAAAATGTCATAGAAGTGAGATTTTGTTTAGTCACTATATATTTATGCACTTTGTGTGCATATATACGGCACTAATGCAATACGGTAATTCGATTTCGATTAACAAACTAAATGAATAACTGATACAAATTACAGGTGGAAGTTGAAAGACAAGGGAAATACATCGTGTGCTTTGATCCTTTGGATGGATCTTCCAACATTGATTGCCTTGTCTCAATCGGATCAATTTTCGGAATATACAAGTAAAAGGAATTCCTACCTTCAATTATTTCAGCATTTTACAATCAAGCAATTAAACAACACCTTTATGTTCACAGAAAAGTTACTGAAGGGGAACCGTCTTTGAAGGATGCTTTACAACCTGGACGTAACATGGTCGCTGCTGGATATGCCTTATATGGATCTGCTACAGCTCTTGTGCTCTCAACTGGACACGGAGTGAATGGATTTATGCTGGATCCGGTAAAAATCATATTCTAAAAACAAAATCATCCCTATGTTTCATACATTATTGCATAAACTTGACTAACTTCATCACATCTGTATAACATAATTTTATACTAAAATAGGCAATAGGAGAATTCATATTGACAGATGTTAACATGAGAATACCTTCGAGAGGAAAAATCTACAGCATCAACGAAGGTTATGCTGCTACTTGGGACCCAGCCATTGTTGAATATGTCAATTCACGGAAAAATCCTCCTGTACGTGATCCTAGTGGTTCTCATCTTATAATTGTATACAATCTTTAGTAATGCACATGTAAAATAATAATTGCATATTCCCCACAGAACGGAAAACCTTATGGAGCTCGTTATATCGGTTCAATGGTTGCCGACGTTCATCGTACATTGAAGTACGGAGGAATTTTTATGTACCCAGCAACCAAGGATGCACCAAAAGGAAAGGTATGAACCAGGCGTACATGCAAACGTCAATTAAAAGCGATAATTGTGACAATACTTTAAAAAACAGAATAATAGTATTTCATGAACTCTACAAAGATTCACAGATTATATCCATTTAAATTATTTTTTCAGTTGCGAATCCTTTACGAGTGCTTCCCTATGAGCTACATCATTGAACAAGCTGGAGGTACTGCAAGTGATGGCAAAATTAATATTTTGGATATTGAGCCAACTGCTATTCACTCAAGATCTCCCATTTACTTGGGCTCCTCCGAGGACGTTAAGGATGTCCTCGAGATCATTGCAAAACACTCGAAGTGATGTGATAACAAAACACGCATAAACGCTCTTCTTTCATATTGTCTTCAATCACAACAACGTAGATTCTCTTGCCATTTAAGTTTGACGAATTACTGTATAAGACTTAATTATATTTTATGGTTCCTTATGATATGATGTATTATTTGTCCTTTTAACAATTATCTCAAAATGCAATTCTGAGTGGGTAGGTTAAGTTTTAATATTAATGTCAATTTAAATTAAGTTTTAATGTCAATTTAAAATTGTAGTAGGTATATGGTAACTATTCTGTGTAAACAAAGTTTCTACAATAATAAGTACATGCATAGTATAATATGTAATTAAGCATCCCGCAACGTTTATTGAATTCATCATCTTTACAGAATACAAGTTTAAGATACATAAACACTTACTATTAGTTAGTCTAATGCTGCATAGAGATATTAAGCACGCAGAGCTTGGAACTGATGGAATATCTCCAAGATGTTTTTATCCCATTCTTGAGTAAACAACAAAGTTTCCAATGTGGAACTGTACTGAGCCACTTGTTCTGCATGCTGAAACACCAAAAAGAACAATAATTACAATCAAATGCTTAAAGAGCTTTTTACTTACATAATACCTTCATGAGTCATGAACCCAATCTAGTTATTGTCAGTTCTAACCTGCATAAAAATTTGTTGTAAACGTCCAATAGTCCACCGATACCACGGAGTGCTTAAATGCTTTCCATCAGTATCGCACTGGGCGATATGCTCAGACAAGATCATAATAAATCGTTGGAAAACAATCAAGAACAGATTCTTCTGGTCAGCCTGTGCAACCTCGAGTCTTTCTTCCATCTTTTCAACTTGCTCTTCTGTTGGCACATCCTTAGTATCCTTTTCTTTGGGGGTGTCCCCATCATCATCCTCACTCTCACTTGAATTCATTTCAGCTCGTCTAAGTTTTTCTTTAGCATCCGTCATGTCGTAATTAAGACGTGTCACATGTTTATTCATTTTACGAATCGTCAAATGAAGAATTTCCCAAAGATAAATCCTATTTTAAGAGCAAAAGCAAGAATTAATTAAAACATCATCCAAACAACCGTAAACCAAGTGATTGGAGGCATTAAAAATAATTTACTTCGTAAACTCTCCAGTCATTTCTTTCATAAAGACCCAATTGGCGACAGCTGCGCATTCGACTATTTGGTATTTTAAAAGCAGATCAATAATCACAGCCATCATCTGAGTATCGTATCTCCAAACTTCAAACACAGACTTCAAAACGCATAACTGTCCATCTTGATTTTCAACCAGCGCCTAGAAATAAATAAATTCGTAGATTGCGAGTCCCAATCCGCAATATCACAAGTCATTACAAATAGATTACAATAATTTTCCTACCTTAAATATAGGAACATATTTAGTGACAGCAGCATTTGCATGAGTTAGTGTCTTTGATCCGAGCATCAATAAAGTCTGTGTAAATAACTCAATAGCCAAAGGATTGTGAGTTGCAGGCATTTCATCCTCTTCAAGTGGGTTGGGTACCTCTTTCAAAATCACCAGAATTTCATCAATGGCAGCTTTCCCACGAAAAGCAGCTTGCAGTTGCTTCGACTGAAAAACACCTTCACATGTTTTCTCCTCTGTAACAAACCAAACACAGTTATTTAATTGTATAAAACATTTCAACCGATAAAAGTTGCTCAATATGAAATGTCACATTGGCATTAACTGTCGCTGTTGGAATAATCTAATTGTAAGTTTACATGAGCATGAAACATTAACCTAACCCTCTTAAATCAATGGGCTCACATCAATATTAGAACAGTAGGAATTAAAGCACTAACTTTCGTTCACAATAAAAAGTTATTCTTAATATCCATATAAGATGTCATGCTCATTACATATGTAGGTAGTAAATAGGTATCAATGAACACACAGAGCATTTCTTAGTGTGTGTTCTACAAGAATAATACGAATAAAGAGATTCCTGTTCAAAGTTACCTCACCTAAACTACACTCCACATATATTAGTATAAAAAGACTGCACATTAGTAAAACCTTAGAAGCAGAGTGCACATTACCCTGCAGTAGGTAAATCCTTTGACTTATTTAACCCATGCCTATGTGACTAATGCAATTATCCGGTTTGCAAATTACTACTTCTAAACATGCACGCAACAGATGTAGAAAAACAATGCTCGATCTAATTATCCTCTGACTTCTGAATTAGTTCAACAAGCTACGCTGAGACGAATAAAGGAAAAACATCCATGCGTGTCTCTCATTATTATTTACATCACTCTCCTTTAACCGTATAGTCATGTCTCAGCCGATCGACTGGCGAATTTATGAAAATAAGTACTCTCGAGGTTACACGAACATATTTTGCAATCTAACTCAAGCCCCACCAAATAAATGTACTTATTTTATACCTACGCAATTAGCCCAGCTATAGTGCATATAATCTATAAAAATATTACATAAAATATGCAAGTTTGCACCGAATCGTATCGCATACACAAAATGTTCACAACATTTGCCGGTTGCTTAGACTTGGTAAAGGTTAAATTACAATCCTACACTATAATTTGGTCCTAATTCAATTGCCATTACCAATAGATAATATTTAACTAAAAATTCTATTACGTAATTCCTTCATTTCATTTCAATTATATGATTTTATGCTATCATGCTATCATTACAATACATATCAATTCTTAAAATCTACAAATGTATCTGAATAATATGCTGAATATCATAAATTGCACTAGCGTTTAGCATGTCAATTTCCTTCATCTGTGTAACTCACCCATTCATTTAATTTGTTTAAATACCTAAGTATGTTAGCAAGAGAATAATTGATCTTGCAAGATAAATACATAGTAAATAGATATTATATATATTGAGCAAAGCTCCCCTAAGGTTATAAAGCATCAATCAAAGTACTTTTGCAAATAAATGCTTGTACAAGTGCTTAGTACAGATCGTGAGTTCCGCAGTATAAGAAACGAAAATGGGAATAAATAATTCTAGCTCAAGATGAAGAAGTACCTACCAAAAAGGTTAGTTACTAACATTATTTGTTAAAGCAAAAGTTTTGAATTCATAAATAATCTATTACGAATCTTACTACGGAAATGAATAATATTCGAATAGCTGCTAAAAGCTAGAAATACAGATACAAGGACTGTCCACTACTGCACTTAATACTTGCATTGTTTTACTACGTTTACACTTCCGTGCAGGGAACTTGAATCTTTACTTAGCTAAATGCAAAGTGGACACATTAAGTCTGCGTAAAGTAGCTAAGGAAGTCTATAAAGACGTAATACTTAGTACACGTAAACTTGTTACATAGTTAATTACATAACACGCTATAACACACATACACCTCCACATAGGTATATAGCGAGTAGGTTGGTAGCCTTAATGACATTTGCCGTTTTAAATGTAAAGTGTGCATCACGCTAAAAATAGTGAAGAAAAGACGCTCAAAACTAACCTTCACTTTTTCAATCAAAGGCCTCAATCTTAATGACTGTGACCTAAAGTCATGGAGGCTTAACAGAATCACAACCACAATCTTCGAAATTTGCACTTGTGACATGAAATAATGACAGAAGTAAACAAACCAGGCGATAATGTGTATACAAAACAAAACAAATATATAATTTACTACCATATAAATCATAAAATTGCTCAAACACCTTCATAGGCCACCTTGCTCACAGTGTCATAGTCATGAATCATTTATGAAAACGTAAGTCATCATAATAGCTGCCACTGTCAGAGACATAACAAATGTCATACACTCAAAGATTCTTTTAATTATTGTGTAGAGGATCTGCAGATTAAGAATAATACACACAAAACACAATCTACAAAGACAGAATGTAATAATAAAAATAACAAGGCAACTTTTGCATTGTGATACTTTCTGAACCTTAAGAACGCACGTGTATATATGCAAAGACCTCGGTAACGTTGGTTTAATGCCTAAACAACTTAGCTTTCCTGTTTTCATGTCTATTATCTGCGACGGGCTGTCTAGACTGGCATTTCACTTGTCAGTCAACACTTGCCGGTCGTACAAAGATGCTAAATAAACAAAGATTCTAATGAAAACCAAAACTACCAGTACACAGTACACTAACAACTATCATACATTATAATATTTTAGAATATACACTACACACTAAAGACACAAAGATATAAAAATTTAGTTATAACTTTCAATTTCGTTTAAAATTGGAATAAATAGCTATTTTATGCTCTAGCAATATCTTACACAGATAGCCAAATAATACAGAGTATTATTACACACATGATACACATAAGATATACTTGTTAAGTACAATAATTCTGTGGTGAGAATGAACATCTGTATATGAACATTAATCTCAACAGTCATCATCCATAGCTAACTAAAATTACTGTTTTCTTCTATAGTTGAATCAGTTGAATGTAGTTGAAGCGTGATGAAAGTTGAAGTTGACAAGTGGTTTAAGCATGACAACATGATCAAGATACAATACTACTATTTTAGTATTAACGCAAATGGGGAACACGAATGCGAATGTTCCTGCACAAGCCCATGCACTACTCGTAAATAAATGTCATCATAAGAGTGAAACATAATAAAGATACCTCTAGTAAATCCTTAATCATTGATTAGTAATACTGATTACAACATTACAAGCTTACATATGCAATTCCATAAGATATAAAAAGGAACTCTTCTATGTACTTCTCAGCGAAACACGCCAATTGCAATGCAAAGGAAACATTGTTGAATAATATATGTATAGGTATAATATGACATACATATAGCGAATTTGTATATCTCATTCTGCAATTTGTATAGCATAAAGAGTTCTTTTTTGTGTGTACTACCGCAATTTGACAAGTTTAATTGTGTTATGTTATAAAGCAACGATTTTGTGTCATTTTGAGTGATATAATATGCCATGAGGGCTACACTTTGTTTGTAACAATAAGTTATTGTCTTTAGTCTGTGTCTCCTGTCCTGTGTAACACTCACAGCAAAATTAAAGCACTACACATGATAAGAAAGGAATAACACACCGTAAGCTTGCCTCGGACTCTCAAAGCCACAATTGTAGAATTAAAGAAGTACCTACTACTTTACTCTGCTTCAGATTAGACAGAGGAGGTTTAAGTAAGTTTTCATCCTGTGATTAGTATCTCTCTGCAATGCAATGTAATGCAGTACGCACTACCTTATACTTAGATTACACATACATGCCAAATATACATAACATTTTATTACACCATTCTTCTGCAGACAGAGAGAAGAATGCACGCAAACATTTGTGATGTAGTACTTCTTTAGTTTTTTGTGTTTGTTGGAGATAAGTCGTTTTTAACAACTACTACATAAACATTTACCTACATACCTACTTAATTATCCATTTGTTTTGATGCATTTTCCCTTTCCCTCTCATTTCCGTTAATATGAATCTGGTGCTAATACAAACAAACACTGCACAACATTTTTATTCAGTTCCTGGCAAGTCGGACGTGTGGTCACAGCTACACTTACACAACACTCTCCCATCAACTGATTAAAAACGAGAGATGCGTTTCATCTCTAAATGACTAAAGTGAAGAATAACGGAAGATGGGCAGCCTTTCAATATTGGTAAATTATCTTACAATTACATATTAACAATTTTTTCTCATTTTCCATTTTTATACCAATCAAAATCCACCTGTTATTACAGACTCATATGATATGTAACTAATTGTTGAAATTTAGATCATCGGAGTTATTCTGACAACAGTTCAAGCCTTAGATTTCAGTCAATTTTATTTACCACCATGTTGTTACATTCCTCCTCAAGGGGAACATTACTCAGGATACGCTTCTTCAATAATTAGTTCAAAACACAAAGATATTCCTACTTTTCGAGATATTGGCAACGAAATAACTAACACATCATCTTCCTCTGTAAATTCATCGATGGTAATTCCATCCGAGTCTAAAAGATTGTACAAATTGATCATACCAATTGAAAATGAAGATCTTCAAACAACAACAACTAGCCCAAACGCTACAGCGATTCCTCCGAGTATAACTATTGGAAAGATTTTGTTTCCTACAAACGAAAATATTTCTGAGCACATACAGTTTAAACGCAATCTGATAAGTAATGATGTTGAGACACGAAATATTTCGGAATCCCAAAATTTTATAATGCTTGACAATGAAATTCCTGAGCAGTCCAACTCTGAAAAAAGATCTCTTTACGAATCAGAAAGAAAACTTAAAATAAAAAGCACAAACGAATCCTCTCTGGTATTACCTTCAAACTCAACCCGGAAAAAATTGCAATTAGAACTGCTAATAAAAGATAAGATTCTCCAAAATGAGTTATCTTCCAACAATAAATCCGAGATTCTTCAAGAACCCTTGCTGGAAGCTTCTTCTGAAGTGAATCCTCAGTCAGTCGGTAGAAAAATGCCCGCAATCTGGTTAAAAAACCTGCGTCGAGCTCTATATCAAAGTCTAACAGCAGAAAAACTTGCGAGCAATAAACAAGATGTTGTTACCAATCAGGTCTCAAACAATCCTGAAGATAACAAAGCGCCGTCACATTTTCAATCGAAACAAATTTGGAAAACGTTGAGGAATGCAAAGCTGAAATACGTAGACAAATTATCACAGTCCAGTTCGGAACTCCCTGAAGCAATCTACTTGCCTCCAGGTCAAGGCCCAATTGTTTCTGGCGTAGTTGTCAATTCCTTAAACAAAGGAGTTGAACTTCGAATTGCGTCAGAACTTTATTTGACAAATGCAGGAGGTTCAGAAGCTAGAGATAATTGTCAGTGTTCTTTAATTCATCACGGCGACATCGTCATGGCATATTGGTCAGTTAGTAGAATATTTAATGAATATGGTCAACCGGCCCTGCAGTATCTTGTGTATCCCTTGCCACACATTGTTCCTACTCCTCCCCAGCTACACCCTTTTTCTGGAAACGATATACTTTTCCGTCCATCACCAATTGACCCTTTAGGACCAAACGAACATCTTCAAAATCAAATTCAGCCGGTAAGCAATTACATAGATGATTCTCCTAATCCTGGTCCAAACACACCTTACTATCACCCTTTACCAAATGGACATCATCGCCTTGAAATATCTCATCATAATCAAGTGCATTCCCATCAAGTTGTAACACCAACACATTCAACCAACATACATCCCGGTGATGCAGAACACACACCACCTCCCCCAGCACAACTGAGCAATTACAGAGGAGTGCTCATGGAAAATGAACAAGGATACACACCAGAATTTTTAGAAATGTATCGTGCAGCAGTTGCAGAGCATTTCCGACTTAAAAATGTACTTGAAAATAGTCATCCTCCTACTGGTGGATTAAATAGCGGTCCTACAGGTGGATTTACTGGAGGTTCAACGGGTGGATTTTCTGGCGGTGGAACTGGTGGATTTCCTGGCGGTGGAACTGGTGGATTTCCTGGCGGTGGAACTGGTGGATTTCCTGGCGGTGGAACTGGTGGAAGTTTTCCTATTCAATCTAATCATCCTATACTTCCAACTGGTCATTCTTATCTTCCTGGTTTAGCAGTTCAAGAGAAACCTTTCATTGAGCCAACTCAGATACCGCCTCCGCCCTTCCCAATATCAGGACCTCAATCTGACCCAAATCTTCAGTATCCAAATTCTATTCAAGATATTCTCTCTCCAATTCCTTTTCCTATTGTACCGTCCTCTTTACCACCATTGCAACCTGTTGGAGTTGGACATCAGTATCCTCCTACTAACCCTGAAGGATTTCCTGGGACAGGAGGACATTATCCTCCTAGAAGAATTCACGAAGGCAAACACCCTACAAATGACAAGCGTCCTAATCCTAATAAACCTCCTAATAGAAAGGACCCTCCACTAAAACACCCAAATAGAGACAAATACCCGTACCCCCCGAGTTATCCCGTCTTTGAAGGAGAACAAGGATTTGACAACTATCCCCCTCCTAACAGATATCCTGGACAGGGAGACAAAGATCATCATCTACCTCCACGAGGGCAACACTTTCCAAACAATGTTGGCCCTCATTCATATCTTCCTGGTTTTTCCGTTTCACAACAAGCACAAGAACCTTTTGATGACAGAGACCGGTTTGACAACCAAAATAAAAATCAAGGTCTTCCCAATCAGAATGGCATTGGTACTGCTTTCAATGTAAAGGATCATTTTTATTATCCTGATTCTAATCCGAAGCCGTCCATTCCATACACCACTAAGAGACCCGACGAGCCCAAAAAACTGACCCAGGAGATCAAAGACGAAGGCTACATACTGAACTTTTAAGAAGAAGGTGAAGTCGTATTTTCACATCATCAAAATGTTTCTATTTGAGCATACAGGATTTTATAGCTTGCCAACTTTACATACAAAAATAATTACATAATTGTGTGAAGAATGTTATTAATAAAATGTATAAATGTGGTTTGCAATGCACGTTGTTTTAATAATAGTACTACAATTCGCTATAACTTACATAAGTACACTAAACCTTATTACGTACTCCTGTCATAGGAAATTCGCGATTGTACAGTTCATGTGTAAAATGCATTAATGTTTGTTCATTTGCATAAACCATAGCTTTTCAATCTCCCGATTCATTTGCTAATATAAAACTGAAAAGATTACTCCACTTGTAATCTACAAGAAAAGCGTGCTTACTCTAAAAATGATTAATATATTATACTTTCAACATCCAAAGGCATGAAACTTAAGTGAAAATTAATAGGTTACTATGAAATGAAAGTAGGAAAGAGCCCTAAAACAAATATATTACAACCTTTCAGAAAAAAGAGATTTTAAAAACATTTCGCATACCTTTATCACTCTCGTAGAACTTATACAACGGTTCCGCTGGTGGAGGAATCAGTGCCTTAAAATTGGGAGGCATCATCTCCGCAATTCGTTCATGATACGACAACCTGGACAGAAAATACATACAAATAAATGGTTTATGAAAAAACTTTACTGTAGATTAAAAAACCCACTTCATTTTAAATTCATTTTTGCATACCGGATGCACTTCAAAACGACCTCTCCAATAAACTTTGGTTTCGGATGTTCAGGGTCAAGTTCTAAAGAAGAAGACCAGTCTGCCCAACTCCAGCGAAACTGAAAATTACTCAGATGGTGGGCGAACCAGCTGGCAAAGCGATCAATGCATGATACATTCATGCTATCCAGTCTACCAAAAAGAATTTCTGAAGTCTGGGCAAGTACCTAGAGACAAAAATTACAGTGCATCAGTATAAACTCAAGTACGATCACTCATAGTCATAAAGTTAGTTGTTGTTGTAGTTGCAGTTGTTGTCATAAAATTCATTTACCTGAGGAATTACACCTGGTCTGCTCTTGCACAATTCAATCAATATTGATCCATAACAAACTTCCAGATATTCTGGCATCGGCAAATGAAATAATTCTCCAAAAACTACTTCCACTATCATATATTCGATTGGTACACGGTTGTTGTGTGAATAGTGAAGTAAGGCTCCAGCACTAAACGCAACAAAATATTTCGATACACAGAGTGATTCATGATTATAAAATAAGTTGTATGAACTCAGAAGAATTATGTTTGAAAAAAATGATAACATTTATAAAATACTGTTTACCATTCCTTTCTATCAGTGTGATATTTTCTCAATATATCTCTCAACTCCTGCTCAATCAAATATCTCTCGATGGAATGAGCGCCTGGTAAAAGTGGACCCATTGCCCCCTAAAATAAGTACCATATCATTTCAATTCACTTTATTTACAATAATGACTAAAAATTAAAGAACATTTAACGAAAACGGAAGGAAATGTTATATGTTTTAAGATAAAACGAGAAAATAAGTTACGTCAGGGCAATCAGTGTAGTCAAACATACGAAATACGACACTTGGTACCGGGTATTGTATGTTTTCGTGATGTTGCTGTAAAGTTATTTGCTGTAGATTATGTTGAAGAGCTTCACAAAGAACACTATCAAAGGCCAAGTATGGACGTGCAATGTGCTTTTCAATCCAACCGTCCAGCTTAAGTTTTTCGATTTGTGCCCACAGGCAATCCAAATACTAAAAGATGTAAAATAATTTTAATTAAACAGCTATATAGAGGTAATGTGTATATAATTATCGCATTAGGTTGAATTATACCTCTTCCTGAGGATGAGGATCATCTGTGGCCCAAACACGAAGAAGATTGTGATGTGTTCTCTTACGCTTTTTCATGTAATTGTCGATTGTAATCATCAGACGTTCCACCGTCTGCTCTTTCTTGTCGTACAACTCTCTTCCAACCCAAGGAAGACAATTTAGTATTGCAAAAACTAACCAATCTCGACGAACCTACAGAAGAAAAAATTGCCTTTAATGTTGTAAATTTAATGCATTATGATTAGGATTACTATTTCGAATATTTGTTTTCTACCTGAGGAGCAGTCGAATCAAGAGCTCCTTCCATGAAAGTGTCATACAACTGTAGCAAAGATGTTGCGGACACAACGTGACAATTTACAAGATCAGATATGAATCTAAGTGTATATTGAGCCAGATTCCAATTGCCGTTGCGCAATTGATCTTTAAATGTCTTCACCACACCTTCAACCAACTAAATAGTTTATAAATAGCAAATTAATTGCGTGTCTTAAAATAAATTTCGGAAAAGCATCATTTATAGAATACTGTATAGATACTGACTTCTCCTCCGAAGTTGTAGTTCTTTGCATTTAGGAGGCCAGCAAGAGTAGAATATATGGAACATTTTTCGGGAAGTGTTGTGACAACTTCTACAAGAGTTTGGAGAATATTTGGTTTCTGTGTAGCAAGTTCAGCTTCCAACCTCTTCGCTGCATCTTCTATGCTATTTTCAACTGAAGTATCAGTCTAAGTTACAAGAAAATGAAGGATTAAAAACGTAATTATAATTCTTGTTTTTTCAATATAATGATTACTTTGACTTTGAGAATATTAATACTACCTTATCCCCAACATTTAATATACGAGTCCTAATGGGGTTATCATCTTCTTTCTTCTCATAGGATGTTCGTCTCCGCTTGTTGAAATACCGACCAGCTGATTTATACACACAATAACATTTTAAAAATCCAATTTCTAAGTTCTATATAAATACTAATGATCTCAAATTAACTACTGTTACTAGATTACAGATAAACGTTACCTGAGTCATCGTCTTCATGCTGTCGGCGTCTTCCTTGTCCTTGACGGTTCATTTTTCGGTGTAAACCAACCTTAGTCCAATGACGCGGTCCTCAATCTAAAATTATGATCAGAAATATTCAGTACGAAGTCCTGTCAAAGTAGTCAAAGTTGACATGCTTTGATTATAATATAACATAGTTTGCACAAAGCAAAATCACAACAAAAGTACTTCAATATATTATATATTTTTAAGTTACAATTTTTCATTCTTTCACAGATCTAATTTTATTTTGATGTTGCGTTATTATTGAATATTATTATAAATGACAATTTACTTTAATATAGGATTTTTTGAACTTTGAACTTACCTTTCCCAATTACTGAATCCAATGGGGTTGTTAGTAATTATTTCGTCCTTTTAATTGCCAATTAATCAAAAAATTGAAGTCAATTTGGGGATTTCCAAACACAAATAAATACCGAAAGGGCTGGATAATTGTCAAATCAAAATCACCTCGATGAGTACGCGAAAAAGCCGCACATCGCATCTCAGCGGGGGAATTTTAAGCTTTACTCAATGGCAGTTTGTTAAACTAATGTCTCACAATGGACAGGCAATTGCAATCTTCTTTACTTAAGAAATATTTAGCCTGCTTATTAGTATGCGAATGGCGAATGGTTTAGAAATGTGCAAATAACTTTTTGCGTATGTGTATAATGCATGCATATAAAATTACAGCATAATAGGTAATATGCACATAATATATAATATAAAATAGATGTATCAATTTATCAATTGGTAGAAGTTTGTGTAGAAACATTTGTTGATGTCATGAAATGTTTTGTGAATATTTTCTTGCCTGAAGACATAAAGATATCAATAAGTACCGTAAATTAATACTTTCATTTTTCTACACATTTACGAATCAAGATATAATGTGATAGAACAACTAATTTAAACTAAAGTATCATTTTCCACGAACTATGAACTTATAGTTAACAATGCAATTTATGCGTTCCATGCTTATATAGGTATATAATAAGTATATAGCTTAGCAGGACGGACATTATTTATGAGAAGAATTCATACTCTGATATTTCTTAGAAATAATAAGATTTTTATGCTTGTTTAGCACTTTAAAGTCCTTTGTCGATTAGATTTAAAGTATTTCCCTTACTTATTGTCAAGTAAAGCACATTTTATAACCACGTAAGTGCCCATTTGATTATCACATGTACATTGTATATACCTTAGATTAATTGCCTTTTTTGATAGGAGAAAAGCATGGCAGGCTTTTAATTTTCATGCAACATTATAATTATGATAATAGATACTTATAATTTTAATTTTTTCCATGATGGTAATTTTTGTTAATGTATTGAGCATACAATTTAACGAAATGAACCACATAAATACTTTTTTATATAGATACATTCAATTGTAGATAAGGAAATGCTTAATGTACATTTGATTTGTTTAAAATTATCATATGATTTCACACCTGTAGGTTGCCTGTGTACTCAAGTACTCCAAGGTATAGCTTAAAAACTTGCTATTGCTCAGCAGAATTTTAGAATAGAATAGAATAACCGACATACGATAAGGGATATAAATACTATGTATATTGGGTCAGCATGTTTCAAAATGTATAAAACAATATATTAACTTTTCTGTCAATCTGTCCGCTCATTAAACCTCTTGACTCACGGTGTATGTACATATAAAAATATTGGAATTTTATATTTAACTGATACGTGTTGTCTGTTGTATGACTGATAGAATAAAATATGAAATTAATCCGATGATTTAATAATAATTTGTTATATTTGTAGTCATGATTTATGAAGCAATAGGCAATTGATAAAACTTTGCACCTATATGCTGTACAATATTTGTGAACATACTCAGCCTGGATCTGTACAGTGTATTATACAGACATGTAGGCATGTGAAATTCATAATGGTACAATAATTGTAATTGTAACACATACATAGGGAAAAGAAATTCATGAAAGATAATGCTTAAGTGTTCGGTAGCCATGTACAAGTTATTAACCCTATTCCTCAAATACAACTTGAATTTAACAAGTTTTAGCAATAATACAGCAAAATAATAATTCAGACAGGCTGAATAGATTTAGATAATTGTACATTGTACAATAATATCGAGCTGGGATGAAATGGTGGTGGTAGCAGTAGTGGTAACAGTGGTAGAAGTACATTAAATAGGAAAAGTACTACAAGTCACAAGTACAACGAATTCTGCTTTAACGCTGAAAAAATGCAAGAACAGCTAGGCAAGTCTTTTAAAGCTTATTATCATTTCATATCAGTCCGACCTCAATAAATGTATCCACCAGCAGACAACTGCTTTTATGAAAATGCATCAATACTTACTTACCCCTACTACCTATAAAATATAATACCTAGTTATAAACATAAGTTGTATTTTTTATAGCATTTTATTCATTCACTGTATCGTATCGTAACGTAATTGTGAAGTACTATAGTGAAGTACTCTCTATAGTCTACACACACTGAACTGACTTTGTTGCTGCTGCTGCTGAGTTTTTAACGTTCACATATTATATTATACCTATAGCTATGCAATCAGAATCATGTGCGGTGATTTATTTCATACCTGGGCTTTACTTTAACTTTAATATGTAAATACACGCTCTGAGCAGGGTAATTACTACAATATGAGTGGATAGATAGAACGATAGACTTCCATACACACATAAGGTACCTACCTACACACAAAACACATAACTCTCTGCCTCTATAGTAAAAGTTAACAGAACCCGTAGGCTTTTTCATTCTATAATAGGTGAAGTGTGGCGTCTTTCTTGTTCTTGAGTGTACGACTGACTCTGTCGACTCAACTAACTCAAGTGAACTGTCGAGATACTTGAGCAAACACTCTCTGTACGAAAACATGCATTTCTGGTTATCCTAAACTAAACTGATTCAAGAAACCCATTCAAACTCTTATTGTTAGCTACATTTATTATAAAGTCGTTTTCTTTTCGCTCATAAAATCTTGTTTCGTTTCGTTTCGTTTGTTCGCCCCTCTTCTATCGCTCGGCTAGCCATCGAATTACATACTTCTCTCTACAACTCACAATACAAACTAAGCAAACACAACCAAGAAGCCAGAGAAACCTACGTTAGTTAAATCTTTCCTAGCAGGATTAATACTTATAGAGTATATGCTTTACTAACGTGAAATGAAATAATAATAAAATATCATCTTCACTGTTGTAGTAATAAATTTATACACGCACAAAATATACGTAGTACATATAGCTCTGCACACACACCATAAAATATTACACAGGCATCTATGCGAGAACACACTGAGAGATGGCTATGTACCTATTCTCATCTCAATCCTCATCCTCTGCTAATTCCGCAATGCACACGTACACACAATAATGAACACTACAGTCGAGAATATCAGTTTAGACATCTCAAATGTGTATCACATCATATCTTCCATTTTTTACTTCTACTAACTCAACTACAAATTTTATCCATTTGCTACTAGCCAACTAAATAATGTCAGCATCTACCTAAACATTCATGTTTAGCTGGTCCTACTGTATGTACAGTACTTTTTGTACCTCAATGCCTTTTACAGTGGCAGATTCGGTTGTAAAATCATAAAATTTCGAGCATATCTAATAACAGCTAAAATAAAACGCGAATAATGTGCAGTAGGTAACTATATAGCTAAGAAATTAATTGCACACTACATGTACCTAGTAGATGTATAAACGTACGTACATAAAAATGTTATATCAAGTTGTTTTAGATATTCGCGTGAACTTTACTAATGTTGCAGCATGCAGAGCTTAAGGATCGTTTAACTTATGGTTTTACCCTACCTTACGTCGCATTTGTACAGATACTACCTATAGAGAATATAATACACCAGTTTCTGTGAAAAGTCAAGTCTTGCAATATGATACTGTAGTAAACATGCATTGCGATATCTAAACTGCTAATAAAGAAGAGTAAAGCACGACTGCATTTCTTCTTACTACAACTTCACCATCCTATGCAAAATGCAATGCACCAGTTTTCAATAATATAATGTAATACTACTTTAACTCTGCTTCTATAATACAATTATTGCGGGCTTAGCTGTATATCACTGTGTTTTAATAGCTACGGGCTAGTGACGTAGCTACGAGTAATGTCTTTGGTCTTTAACGCGTGTTTTCTCATTTAAAATTATTGCATTCTTCATGAATCTTCCTCGTTTCAATTTGCAGCCCAAGAAATATTCAAAAAGGGTTTGGATGTTGCTATTTAACCTTTGCGCTAACCTATTGGCGATGCATACTCATAATCTGTGCTCTTTCTGTACAATAATTCATTGTCTGTTGGATTCTTCTAATAACTACTTACGTACTATGCAGGGTTAAATAAACTGATACGTATGTGGTTTTAGGTATAATAATTATATAGCATTTCTTAGCATAAAGGAAAATAATATAACCTAACTGGTTAGCATTTGTCACCCCAGATCCATCCCTGAATAAATAGTTAGTAATAAATACTAGTCACTGTTTGAACCAGCTTGCTCAGCATTTAATAAAATATAATCTAAATTCTAAAATCAACAAGAACTTCTCTCTCTGAAACTTGTTTTGCACACAGACCTTTGCTGTGTGAAGTTTTCCTAGAAAAATTATCTTTCATTAATGATCCTTTCTTTTTACTGTGTTTTGCATTTATTTTATAGCAACTTTATAGCCATGTTCACACCTTCCTCCCGCATACTCACATTCTTATTTTCTTGGTAGCTATATAACACATCCTATTCGATTTCCTACAACAACATGAAAGATTCAGTTTGTATTGTTGTAAGTAGACAACCCTATACCTTATACCTACTTAATTCTAATAGTGAAATGGTACGGTGTAAAATATTAGTACATAAATTATATTTACACTACTGCTACTTGAATATTAAAAATCGATTTGGAGATAGACTTTAACTCTTTAATTTAAATCAGGTTTTCTTGACAAAACAAAATAGTAAAATGTTTTGCAAACGAGTATATTTCATTCATTATTGCCCGGACACATGAATTGAGTATAAGGAACACTCACAAGCTCAGAGTCTCAGATGAGACTGATTGTATCGTGAGATAGACATCGACAAATCTCATACATTCTTTCTAGTACATAGGTACACGGATTTCTACATTTTCCATGCTAGTAGGCAATAGGTAGTCCACTATCAATGAATCATGGTAATGTGATATGAAATCCCTACACTTATTGCCGTCATCTTAACAAAATATCCATTGTATAGACTATTATAGGTGATTAGGCGTATGTGTACTTATCTATATACACACAGTGCATAGGTTTTATACCAAGTCAGTAAATAATATTAGTAATGTATCATGTAATGCATAGTACAATTATTTGGAACTGATAAGTTATTTATTGCAATAATATTATATTGCACACGAGAAGAGGAATGAATAACAACTTAAATCATTCTAGTACGCAAATAGGAACATTTATTATCTGTGTGACTTCAATAGAAGAAAATCTGACGAAAATTAAGCGAAATAATGTACAGGCTGGTGAATCAGGACCGTCATCATAAATATTATAGCGATAAAACGAACCTCGTGAGCTTGAGCTGACTGAAGTATTATTACAATCAGTATCAGTCAAAGCTATTAATGCTAAAGTATCAAACAACTAACTCATCTACTACGACAAACAAGTAAACTCTATTTATTTGTATCGTATCACACTAGCTTAATGCTATTAGTATGTCGACCTATAGCTGAGTGTCAGTATGTATTATTTTAGTCCAAAAGAACACACCACGTTGTTGTTGACGGACGGAGAAACGAAGAAGTGTTAGTTGTAAATTGTAAGAGAGAATGTAATAATATAAAATTCAATAAAACACACAGTTAGTTAAGTTAAGTCGAAGAGAGCTGTTGTTGTGTATGAAATAAAACGATACACAAAGATAATAATAAATATTATATTGTAAGCATGAAATGAAACGCATTAAATACTACAGGAATATCCACATTAACTTTTTAACCTACCACCTCTGTCTATGATTACTTTACTCTTTTTATACTGTATTACTTACACCACATAACATTCATACATGTACACACAGAGCTTTAAGACTCTCTCTCTCTCCCTCCTATATAAGGCAAAGGCACATGGGCATAATAATATGTCTGAAGTTAGGAATAATAATATAAAACGAATTTTATAATGCAAACTTAAGTATTAGTGCTGTATCAATATGTATCTTGGTTTGGTACATGAAGCAATGCATTTATACACACACTAACTAACTAAGTGTGTCTATTTTGCTAAGTTCAAACTTCAAACCTTCCTAATAGAGCCTTGTAGCATAGAGTAGTAATACTTGTGCTTTTATAGCTCTTTACTTTATGCCACGCTACTAAGGTACAATACCTTGATACATTTGTTAGTTGTATGAAGATAAAATATAACAACAGGTTTAGATTTCCATTACAATGTATGTAGTAGTCAGTAATGTAAGTAGTAAAGTAGTATGTATGATCAGTATAATATTATTGCCTAGGTATGTGTATATAGCAGAATGTGTACTATATGAGCTATACGATTATAATACAAGTGAATAACACATTGAGCCATACACACTCTGAATAAAGTAACATAACATGAGCGTGTACATTTTCCTACTCGTCTAACATCTACTACTACTTCTTTAAAGCTACCTGTAATAATAATGAACGAAATAGTAGAACACTATCTTTAGTTAACGTTACAGCAATGTGATATCACGTAGTAAAGCATAGTTAGCAGGAGAGATAAATAGGATTCAATTCCACTGATACTACTTACTACTACTACTTATATAGACAAACACAAGTTACTACTACTACTACTACACAAGAGTTGAACAGGAACAGGATGAATGCGCAATTTTCATTTTCTATTTGTTGGATTCTGTCTATATAGTAAAATGTAATGATAATATGTGTGTAAGTATTTACACATATATATTAATCATAATAATATCTATCTACTTACTTGATTTTCTTTCTGCCCTACTACATTTATTACATTATGCTCTCTTCTCTTCTGGCTACGTTGTTAGTTTTTAGTGTATTACTACAAGTATTATTAGTATTAACTAACTTTACTTGGCTTTTGCTTCTCTAAAATAACACTGCGTCTACTTCTACTAATGTTACAACTACTATCTCTCTTCTGAACGCAACAGCTCTTTACAGAAAGAGCTCTAAGCCTTAGTTTAATACATACACACTAATAATATTTAATATAGCACACATTATAAGACCTCAGAGAGTCCATGTACAATACTACGACTACTTGACTGTTCCTGTCATGTCACCCATTGACATTATTCATTTCATCATTCTACAATACAAACCATCTATTGGACACGTCTAATCTCTATCGTAAAACTATTTTCTACAAAGCCACACACAGAAGAGCACTCACCAACACGGCATTGCTCCATTAAAACAAAATACCTCGAAATAATCACCTCTCACACCAAATCAAGTGCTGCTACTACTACTACTACCCGTTTGTTTCAGAATACCTGCAATCTATACTACATATCTCGGTATAAAAAATAATCTGCGAATAATAATTAAATATATAATAATATACAGGCACCTAAATACCTACTTTGCTTAAATCGCACATATACAAGAGAAAGATTACATTTTTACAAAAGATACTACACATAGATTAGTTGAGTCTACACAAATACTGTTCAACTTCGTACATCGTAGCCCATTTGCAGTTAGGAGATAGAACTTGTACTACAATTTGTTTAGAAGTACCACACTAGAAGATCTACGCAGCTTTTCAAACACTCTTGCTTTAACTACGCTCTAAACGCTCATACTCATAATATTCTTTCTTTGAATTCTTGTTTTTGTGATTCATAGTAGCCAAAGCTGCTAGTACAGTACCTTACTAGTAAGTAGCTACAGCTTTTATTTAGTCAACTACTATACGAGAATACATCTATCCACAGAAACTACTACGCTTTTACTAACACATCACATCATCATCACTGTATCTTATTAGACCTGTTGTTCCACTACTACTACTACTAGGACAGTATATTATAGGAAACCTACTAGCTAGATTTACTTGTAAAGTACCACACGATTTATACACATGAAGATCTACTCTCTCTCTCTCTCTCTCTTCTTTTTAGAAGAACTTACTATGTACTAGCTTAAAGCTGTTCTATAGCTCTAGCAGCTCTTTCACATACACAAACACAAATACAAGTTACATCGTTCGACTTCGTTCGCGAAGAATGAACAACAACAAACTGTTTGCTATTTGTAACTTTAATTAAGTGCATTATAATTTACATATACATTTACTTTACTATAACTCTTTGCACTTTATTAGGATCTCTATTTTTTGTTACGACGTTACGTTTCAAGACGACAGCTCGGGTGCTCCTTTGGGTCAAGTGTCAAGTCTACAAATTTTAACAGACTGATATATTTCGAATGGTTGTTGTTGTTAAGAGTCAAAAGAGTTGTCGATTCACTTTATGTTACACTTTGTTTTGCGTTCCGATTTTTAAGGCTGCTACTTTACTAATGGCGAATTTTTGAAATTTCTAAATGATACCTACCAGCAAGAAAAATACGAAATCAAACACAACGAGTCATATGGAACAGGTGCTTTATTTCTTCGACAACAGAACAGTATTTCATCATTTGGTTGCTCAGTTTTAAGTTGTGATTTCTCCGGCAAGATTTACAATCGTGTTTTCTACTTTTCTACTGATTCTGTATACACTTTCAAAAAATTTCACTTGTGCTCTCGACATTTTTCGATACGTTAACACACTCGGGATTGTGAGTTTCTCCACTTAAGTTTAAAGGTCAACTTAAACTTATGCAGCTGCTTTGGATGAGACAATTCTGCAGGTAAATATTCTTTTGTATAATGATATATATTATGTTTACTTAGAATAGACTGGTCAAATAAACTGCAGCTGCGTGTTCACGTTTTTTGTATATATCACTTCATTATTGGTAGTTATTCATATTTACTCATTGTTATGTGGTGTATTATGTGGTTTACAGTAATTGACATTTTATTGTACGCATACTGATTGTTCATTCAATATTATATTGTCATTAATTGGTATTTGTTATTTTTGAATGGTTTAAACTTGAAAATTTTATTTACACAGCATTTTGTATGCGTATGTATAGTTAAAGGATAGATATGCAGATATATGACCAGTCTGTGTGTACATCTGCACGCATTTTTAGTTTAGTTCCGTCAATGAATGTGTAGTAAATGCCAGAGTTGATGTCACATGGCAGAGATGTGTAAAACTAATTAATGAAAGTGGAGGCATGTGTACAGATACATTGTATGCTATTTTTATGACATGTGTTTAATTGTGATGCTAAATTGCGAGATATTTATACAATTTAATGTGCGTTTGTAAATATTGGAAGTAAAAAGTGCATGTGGGTTAGATAATTGATTTTATAGATACTTTTTATGTTGGACTACTTCAAGTGAATATTAAGCATGTATATGCATTTATTTTGCAAAAATAATTTCACAAAAATAGTTAGGTGGGTTTACTGGGTTTAGCAACATTATTTGCAACCTTTTTAGCATAGCATAGATTGTAGACTCAGAAAGATATGAACTAACAAAACAAATTTCAGTTAACTGTGTTTTCCAGATACTTTTTCGGGAAATACTGAGAATATTTGTTTTTAGCATTGTAAACATGTTTGTATAAAGTATAGCATAATCCAAATTCGTCAGCCATAATGTTTCCTAGTATGGATTTTATCAGTGTCCATCATTTTGCAAAGAATGTAGACCTACAGCGAAGTTTAAGCAAGATTATTCTAGACCTCTCTATGTACTTAATGCTTCATAAATAGATGTGTAATGCAATCAGCAAAGCAATTTGGCTTTATAATTGGAACAGTGTTAACCTTTCCACTTGAAATAAAAATCTCGTCTACTTTGTGTGTTTGCATTTATTATCAGAGCCTTGATGGTTTATTCTGTTGATGCTCCGACTTAGCCTTATGTAACACTTCTCATTACAATTACTTTGTCTACATTTAGAGCAATTCTGGGAATTAATTGCGTACATACCTACGTGAAATAAATGAAAAGCTGTAGCTGTGGGTATTTATATCGGTAATGGTTCATGTTTTAGCTAATGATTAGTTGAGTGTGCTTTAGTTAATGATAAGTGCAACTAATTGTAATTTCATTTATTTTAGCGGAAATGAATTTAAAAATGTCAGACGATGCACTGTTTAATCTTCGGTGGGATGCCCAGCGTTCAGCCTTATTGGGATCTGTTGCAACTTTGTTCAGAGAAGAAGCTTTCGTAGACACTACCGTAGTATCCGATGGACAAATATTTAAAGCTCACAAATTGCTCCTCTCAGCCAGTAGCTCATATTTAAAACAAATATTGGAAGTAAGAATCTTACTAATAATAAGCTTTGCCATGTAATTATCTCGCCAACATATGTTTTTTGATTTTTCTTGTGTTTTACACGTTGTAAATATCATGTCTGACTTAAGTACTCGTCACAGTGAATGAATCTACAAAAACATCTTATAGATGTTGTATATATAACGTATTGCAATTAATTAACCTGTGTATAAATGCAAATTCAATAGAGCGTGCCTTCTCAACATGCCGTACTCTTCATGCCTCATATCAGCTCGTCTGACCTGGGCAATGTGCTCAAGTTCATTTACGAAGGGGAGATCAAGATTAATCGCCGAGCTCTAAAATCCTTTTTGGCAGCTGCAAAACTGCTTAGAATTAAAGGGATGGATTTCGACTTGGACGAGGTGAGATTTTTTCGGACTATAAACTTCTATAATTGTTCAAAAATAATTCTTCTATGTACTAATGACATGACACAACAGGTAGTCAGCGAGATTTCATTCTCACACAAACGCATTGTATTGTACTATGTAGAAAATGAACTTTAGAAAGGTACTTAAGACATTTTATTGTTTTTCTAGGATCTTGACAGCAATATATCTGCTCAGCCTTCCTCAGTGCCACCATCCGCAACACCAGCGTCTTCCTCTCTTCTAAAGCGTTCTATTTTATCCCACTCTGCATCTACAGCCAGCAGCTCTGGAGCATTATCACCATCAGAAGATGAGCTACATTCAGTCAATAATATTCCGCCACAGAAAAAGTCTTCTTCTAACAATACCGTCATACCTTCACTCAAACACGAGTCCAGAGGTCTGGTGGTGAACAACAACGAAGAAAAAAGCATAAATCAAAATACAGAGTCAAGGAATAATAGTGGAGAGGGAAAACCACGAACATCTAACGCTAATATAGAAAACTCGACCAATGGAAACACAAGTACGAACCAATTACCCGACCCAGCTCAGCAAGATAGAACATCAAGTAATAATAATCCAACCCGCAGTGAGAACTCTCGTCATGGAAGTGGAACCAGCAGCGTCAGCGATGCAGAAATGGGAATAATGGAGGATAGCAATCATAGCAGCCGTACAGATTCTCATCCATTGATAAACCTTCCAGAACACTTAATGGATGGTGGAATTGACATGGAAGGCCACCATGACGATGATGAGCACAACGAACACGATCCTAACATGGAAAATGAGATGGACAATGAGTATGACGACGACGAAGACCAAAATTTCTCCATGTCAATGCATCCAGAAGTTTCTTTAAGGGAATCAGATGAATCGTACAGCATACTTGATCGTCATCAACAACCGATTCGGCTAAAAGCGGGCCACAACTTGAGTTCGTTTAGTCTTCCGTCTCATGGACAAAGTGGACTTACAGTTTCAGCTACTCCAGGATCTTCATCGTCTTCCCCGTACAATTCTTCAGGGTTATCGTTGAGAAACATACACAAACTAAGACCACTAGTTCCAAAAACATGCCAAACTGTACATCACTCATCTGGACAAACGACAAGTCAAGCTCAAGCTATTACTGATGGCATTCTTATGCGAATGATGCGAGAACCTCTCCATTCTTCCAAATCGGGGGCTCCGAATTCCAGCTCACTTGCTAGCTTCTTCGACATGGGTCACAATGATACGTAAGTCTAGAAACATTTTGTACATCATTTTCTACACTATTCTAGATCATACTAGTACAATTGTTGGGATACTAGCATTAAAGCATGCGTGCGTGTCTAAAAGACTCTAGGATCCGTGTAATTACTTTTATCTTAGAATCTACTTACGTTTAGACGCTTTGAAAACAAACAAGGCTTATCACGCACAATGATTTCAACCTTGGTTCCATTTCAAGCATTTCCTACAAAACTAAAACTAGTTTGGTTCGATAATGAAAACTAGTATAGATAGAAGATACATTAGTTGTTCTATTACATTCCTAATCTAGAAGTTGTAGGTACTGGTTGGTCTTGCCTGACATGTTGAGTGATATGTCAATCTATGCAAAGGTGCGCACCGTAAAGTGTATGAAGTATATGATGAAAAGTGCAAACTAGATGATTAAGTTTAATTAGCTTTCACTTTAGGTTAACTAGTATTGTTTCGTTTGGCCTACTGTACCTCTTCTAAAATATAACTAGAAGGAGAAGTACAATTAATTCAGTTATTATTTCTCCTTTCTTTGAATTATAGGCTAAATGTGTTTATCATGCCAGCATGTTTCTTCATTTTTATAAATACTAGACGACAAATTACAGACAGACTGTAATTAAATAAGATTTTTATGACTCGATCACTCAGGTCAGTTAATAAAATTCTATTGAGTGATCATGATCACGCAGGTACAAAAGGGGGACGCAACCTGATCCTGTAGAAAAGTTATTATCTCTTGTGTAAAGTAAACACATAATGATTGACATTACAAAGATTGTTCTAAAGAGCAAAAGCATATAGGATTTATGTTAATTACATTTTTATTAAAAAATAGAAAAATGTCTTTACTTTCTAGAAGCCATCCTGGAGGTTTGCGGAAGCAAAAGCGGTACGTTCAATGCACCAGCTGCAGTAAGGTTTTGAGCAGTTTATCTGCATTAAAAAGACACATGGAAGATGTTCATTGCGCTCGAATTCAAGGTATTGACGAAAGTCGTATTTTTGTTATTAACTTTTATCTCGTGTTATTAATTGCGATTTATAGAAAGTAAGTTTCACTCTTACGTATCATGTAAACACGTCCGTGTTAACAATTTTTGTTTTCCCACAGGAAAATGCATTATTTGCGGCAGAGTGTACAGCTCAAGGAATTCTTTATTGACGCACGTGTACAGTGCTCATAAAAAGCATCATGATTACAAAGCGGTCGCAAGGATAATTCGGGAGAGCGATTTTGAACAATTTGCTACGGCTTAGCATCCCTTCTACCAATATACAACGATTTACTGGACTCCAACATTCATGGAATGAAACTTTGAACAAAATGGTATCAAATGAAAAGTAAGGCAAGTATGATATTAAGAGTTAGATTCTACGTGTGAACGCGACGTTACGTTATAATCTGAGATCATGAGCTACAGAAATCTTCTGCAAATCTGAAAGATTTTTTTGATTATTGTAGATTGTACCCAAACAATTGAGCAATTATTTACGTTACCATTTTTCAGTAGCAAGCAATGAAAATGCTGGTAGTACTTACATAATTTTATTCCTTATTTACAAATAGTGCTATATATAAGAGCAAACATTTTGTCATTTACTTACACCTTTAACAAAACGGTGAGTTGCAACTATTCATTTACAGTATAATAGTAAAGTAACAGTAACAGCCAGGTATAATATATTTACTCAAATATTAAAGTAATTTGGTGACCAAAGCACAGTAATCACAGGTAGGTATCAAGTATGTCACATACTGCGCACACAACAAATTAGTCTCGGTCAACCAGCTATCGGTATTGTAAGCTTACATTCTGATACTGATCGTAAGTTTGAGTGAATTACGTTTTAAATAACTAATCGAAGGACATTTACATAAAAAATTAAATACGTAGTTTCATGAGGCTAACGGTTTAATAAGTTAGGGCTGTATAATGAATGGCAGTATTCAAATCACGCTTTATGTGTTAAAATAATCCGTTAGTGGAGAAAGTAATGCAGAATTTGCTTAGAAAAAAATTAGAAATTAATCAACCCTTTCGATTAGGCAAATTAATGTATGGTAAATCATTTCTAGCTGAATATTTCGTCGGAATTGTTAAAATGCAAATATTCTGATTGTAAGTGTAGGCTTTATTGTACACTGAAAAGTTAAATTGCCCATTTTTCTCAAAATCTGTAGGATATGGGCGTAAAGAAAAAGAATGAGCGATTTGGAGTACATGCTTGTGTGTAAAGAGAGAATCTTCGTAAATGCATTTTTTGAATACTGTCATTCAATTTACATACGAATCGAAGGTAATAATGTTTGGATTGATATTTATTATTCTCGCTGTGTGTTAGGGTTAGGATAATAGGTAGACGTGTATAATGCAGAGAGGGAAAGTATTTATAAGTTTAATCTTTGCTGTGTGCTGAGCATGTTACATTTGCTTTAGTCCGGTGATAAGAGTTTGTTGGTCTTAATGATTTAATTACAACGATATTTTTAAACTCTTGGTCTTTAAACGACATTTACAATAACAGTGCGCTTAGTGACAGTGTACTATAAAACAAAATGAATAAGCATATGCAAGTAGTAGCCCTGGGAGTATACAATTCCCATGTGGCTACTGGAACAATATTTTTAATCAAATTTTTAATTGACATTTACATGTTTTTCGCAAACGTTTTTGTTGTAGTATAATATTATTACATTTTAGGTTACATAGATATAGTCGTATAACAAAAAGCGTTAAACTAACAAAGTATGTTATACAATACATTTTAGTAGATCAGACATTGTCTGTGTTAAGTGTAAGACTTATAAAGGCATTACAGCCTAAACAATATTTTTAAACTATATATTATGATGGATAATATATTGTCAAGTAACCTAAAGGCTTTATTAATTTTTAAATACTGTGTGCACCCTGGTTAAGCCCGCTACATGGTTAAAAGGTAACACAGTAGTATGGATAACGCAGTGTACCGTAGAAAACAACGGTTGTTACAAGAACAATGTACAGATAAAAACGAATGGCATATTTAGCAAGGATTTTACATTTAATCATGTTTCACTAAAAAAACTTGTTTTCCAGACAGACAGACAGACACACTGGAGATTATTGCGATTTAGTGCACGTTACAAAAAATATGAACTAGATATTCCTTATCTTTGTTCCCTACAGAATACAATACATAACGCCCACATTTAGAGTCGTAGCAATTAACGGGCTAAAAATCTATAAGAGTTGTTTTGCTGACTTGGCTTATGGGAACATGATTAAGTGTAAAATAATAATGGTACAGCATTGGTGGACCGTACTCATCATTTGACTCAAAGCGTCAAATGTTTCAGCAATATAGTAATCTAATCTGCAATGAAATAAAATGTGTACATTTTCCGGACTGCATGGTAATTACATTACTAACACATGTAGCAATTCTCGGAAGTATAAGCAATATTTTTAAAACTGACTTTAATAACGGGGCATTTACAAGGTCAATAACAATGAAGCAATAATACAATTTACAAGTAGAGTAGAGATTCAATTAGCGTATAGGTAAATACATTCAATAAGGAATGAAATTTATATTAGACTAGTAGATACATATTAACAAAGCGAAACAAATTATATACGAAATATTTACATTACAACTAACAAACAAAGAACAATAATATTAATACATTAATGTTATTCATATACTTATATATACTTAATACCATAGGATTTATAAGCAGACTATTAACAAGTAGGTACTCCGTACTTGCTGGAAATGAAATCTTCCATTAATTAATGACGATATATAAATAATAACAACAAAATCAGAAAAACTTGTTAAAAAACTCACGTAAAAAAATTTGTACTAATTTGCTACAGAATTTATACATTACCTACTCATTGTCAGCATTTACACTCTATATACATTTACAAATAAAAGAAATCTATAAACAAAAAGAGAAAAATTCAACTCGTATCACATACAAGTTGATATCGAAAGGAAGACTTCTTTAGTGCAACTTAAAGCAAACGAATACCCTTGTACTCATACGTTAGTGCTAATATCTAGATATAAAACATTGTAGACATTATTGTTAAAAAACTACTCAAACAAAATATTGTATCAATATGAACACGATTATTTCTGACATTTACATTTATTAAGAATACGAATCATTAACTTTACTTTATTAACTAACAGAAACAGTCGATATATTATTGTTAATTTAATTAAACATAAAATATTTCAGCTTATTGTATGTACATATTATATGATATAAACTTAATATGCAAACTAATTGTTTACTTAAATTCGTCTTTATACATGTTTAGAATGTCCACGTAATATGAATGTATTATTTGAGATTGTATTTATAATTAGGTGTGTATTTTATGTAAAAATGATGTATTTTAGACTTTAGACGGGAGTTTACTAGATTTCTACTTTTACTAGACGTAGATTATTGATATAAAATATATTTAATGTGTTTTAACTGTATGTACATTATTCCAAGAGATAATCGGGCGAAAAGGGATCACACACAATTAAATATTTTTATGTTTGTAGCTCTAAGTATTACAATACAATATTATTACACTTGCAAAGGCTCACATTTACATGTTGCGGTTGTCATTACCAGTTAATTTGATTTGTAATGCAATTTAATGACTTAAGTTTAAAACTTAGTTAGTGTTGTGTGTGGGATGATAATAATAGCCATTATGTCCATCCTCACTTAATTACTAGTTTATAAATAGCATCTGTGCAATTAATGAAATACCCGCACCCAGCAGCTCCTTACCAAACACTAACATTACAAATATTATTACGTAATATATTACAAGTTACAATTACATAGAAAAAGTACACACATGTGCTTTTTTATCAGTTTATATAATAATGTACTTTGCGTGATTTCATTAATGATTTTGTAGTGGTTGATTGTATTAAGCTCATTCATGTAACTTTGTTATAATTTTTCACTAAATTTGTATTGAAGGATAAATTACCATTATTATATTATGTAGAATGTATAATTGAGCTATTTACTACAGAACAGTCATGCAGTAGTGAGAGTTTCATGTGCAGCATGCTCTACATATGTATATCCAGTACAATGCTCACTTATCGAGTGTTTCTGAGCTTTTGTTTACGAAATAATGTGCGAATGTGCAGAAAATGAGATTTAATCAGTCTAATCAGCTCACTTTTATGTTTAATGGTATGGTTGATTGTATTCGGTGTTGTAGAAGTAGTTTTTTGTCAATAAATACCAATCATTTTAATATCCGTATAATACTTATATGCACAAATATATCATACTACCTATGTATACAATGTGTGTGATATTTTTCTACTACTTCTATACTTATTTCTCATATTATACTATTAAACATAAATATAAAATGTTATCATCACATCACAAGTCTTATCACTCTTAAGTAGGTAGTCATAAGCTAACTAAGTGCTACAAATTGGCACGAAATGAGTTCATTCAGGAAGCTTTTCGTATCTCCATTGTATTTCTATAGGTGTGTGGGTGTATAATAAACAATTTTGTTTGTAATGTGCCACACTGCAAATGAGATTTGACATAATTTCATTTCGTAACTCTAATGTGCTTATAAACTGTTGACCAATCGACTTTTTCAAACTGGCCTGCAGTTTTTTCTACTACTTTTAGGTACATCATGAGCAAAATCTCAGGTTTTGGTAAATAGACAGAGACTCACTCAGACACACAGAAATAAAAATTACTCTTATTTAAATTAATGATTCGTGTTGCATGAAAGTACACCCCTGTTGTATAGGGCAGTGTCTATATGGCTGTGAGAGTTAAGCATTTACGGTTCTGTGCTCTAGTTTGCTCATAATATTCTGATTGTCAGTTCCGCTAGTGGTTTTCGTTTCTGTTGCTTTGCTTTGGAATAGACCCAGAGCATGTTTGTAGTTCTCATCTGTATTTATATGGACAGAAAGGTTTACTGCTATTATTTATATACTAGAACGTTCTTGAGTCTGTTGAGTGAACTATGAACGAACATTACATAGAGTCGTCCCACACACACTGTAACAATTGCTGACTATGTTGATATTCTTGATAAAGATAACTATACATACACGACATGTTTGTAATTTTGAATTGGAGCTTATCTCACCATACGACCTAGGAGATAGCCCTGTTCATGTAGTCATTTTTTGTTGGCTAGTTCCAATTTAACACCAACCTGGCTGTCTCAGTCTGTAGTTTTAGTTTTAACACGCAAAACAACAGAAATTTCTTCATCGTCACATCAGACATGAAATTTAGCCACACCTGGCTGCCTTGTCTAGACTACGTGATATATTTCGATAATGACTCCATCATTAAAGTTTTAATTCCCCTAATGCTTAAACACTAATCATACAGCATTTTCACATTTTAATGCTCTAAGATCTTCTCAAAATACTCTAAAGGAAGTGACTCATGTTCATTTTCTCAGATGACCACTTAGATCCAACACTCACATGAAAATAACGTGCAAAATAAACTCATCGTGTAATAAACAAATGCTATCATCATTTTTCGTACAATATCCCTTGCAAGTTTTTTACTTTCCTATATTTCCTATTCATTCTATTTTCTATACATAATTCATTATGGAATTATTAACTAACTTAACCATAGCTTTAGTACAACGAACGTTTGTTTTTAATGAAGAGATTTTTCTCTTATCTGTATAGAATAAGTAGGTGTTTCAAGAGTAAAGTAAGCTTGCAGAGTAAAAATATAAATTTATGTTAGATTGATGTTCACATAGTAAGCACAGTGAATTATTAGTAAAGATATAACATGGAAAAAACCCAATTATTTGCAAATCTCTATGTAGGTACCGTAATTCCCATAGTCCGTCCGTCAGCACATTACATTACAACCACCCACGATAAACCTATGTGAGTAAGGAGCAATGTAAATAGAATTATTAGTATGAAAACTTTCATTAGATATTGGCCATGTTCTATTTTTTGGGTGTTATTGCCAATCCCTGCAAAGATAAGGCCTTCAAATGAATAGCCAGCAAAGTTGCTTTGCAGTAAACAAAATTTAGTAGCAAACAAAACAATATTTAATGATGTCTCGTCAATAAAATATTCAATGCAAGATAAAAATGTTTTCGTTGCAGGAATGTAGTCTACATAGCTCCACTTCAATTCATGACTACTACAAATACACTGTTACTCCTTCTACTACTACTGAACTACACAATCCGTATTCGTACCACATGGCAAATGTGTGTGGAGTCAATAAGTTAAAGCATTTTGTGTGCAAAAGTAATGACGATATAAGGAAGACTACCTACCTATGAACTTAGCTTAAACTTTTCTACTATCATATAATGATGAGTGACAAAAACAGAGATGAATTTCCCTAAGGAATGTTACTCTCTTTAGAAAAAACTGCAAGTGTTGTTTGTTTGTAGCTTAGTTAGTCTTTTGACTTTTTACATACACCCTTTGGACTAACATTGCAAACACGTATTTAGCGTACGTACAGCTCATGAGGCTAGGATGATCAGAACAATGGACAAAGTGTGAGTCCATTGTGTCCGCTTGTCTCGTCACGCAAACAGAGGTTACGTAACTCAATAACATGCACTCTCACAAGGCAAGGACTTCCATATTACACAAGCTTTAGGGCATATACATTGCATTTACACAGCATAAAATTTAAAATGTGATACATTAGTTAGCATTTATTCATATTCATGGCGAATGAGTAGTTTTAAAACAATGTTAACTACATTGAGATACAGATATCCCTGGTCTGCATCTCTGACCATTAGAAACGATGAATATGCACCAAAGAAAGAATAAAGCTGTCAGCTAGTCACGACCGAATGTTTACTTCAGAGTAAATTGTTTCAAAATGATTCCGGACATTTCTCAAAATGAAAATAAATATGAAAATCATCTTGAAAGCATATAGTACCTATGTATTCCGAAAGCTAACTGAAACTTAATTGCACGCTTTTAAAAATGTAATTCGATAATACAGCATAATCCCACTGTCTCACATTTTTAAAACGTGTATGTAAATCTAGCATGACTTAATGTTGTAGGTTAGTGGAGCATTTTAGTCAAATCGATTTATATAAATACTTGATACTTGATTAACTTGATACAGACATTTTTGTAAAGAATACAAAGTCGAACTGCGTAGTAGTTATAGTAATTCAGTGAAGTGAGTGCACTTTGCAGTTCAATTGCTGCTCTTACAAATTCGACCGCTTTAGTGGCAATTGAGTAAGCACTTATCATCTACGCATCAATCATACTACAAAGCAGCTTATGACATTATGGGATGATAGTACGATTCTTTTTATACAGAAATGGGGTACACACATCACACAATCAGGAACCAACCCTATAAACTAGGCATAAAGGTGTGATTGCCATTAACGGCAATAAAAAACGGTGGAAGAGTAAGGCAGTAACAATAACAAGTGGATAAATGGAATTTTTCAACTTTTGAGACAGTTAAACCGATCTAGTTGTGCAATTCTAGAGTATTTGATAACAAATTGTTTACAAGAGTTTCCAATTAAATTGAACTGAAGCACGTTGGCACATTATTTCTGCTGTGATATGTGTCAGTACATCACAACGTGCGGGCTCGTCGGACATTGCACTTTTTACACCAATATGCGTCATTCGTTGAAAATATCAAGCTCAATAATATTCTACCCATCAAATGTTTTATTGTAGGTAGCAACGGTTAATTCCTGTCGGTAGCAATATTTTGTTGTTAATAGATTCTTTACTGTAGTATAATATATTCTGTTGAAATGAACGAATGAATGCTGGAATGGGGAATAGATACCTCTGAAGTGGTAGAAAACAGTATAAATGAAATGATTGCAATTAATTATTGTATTTTTCGTTAAGTACAACGTAAACGTTTTATAACTATGCTACCCTATCTATACGCACATCGGTGAGCTTAATTATTGTTTGGTAAAATCTTAGCTACTTATATGTAATATGAGGGGAAAGAATTCGCCTTTCACAATGAATAAATGTGTGTAAGAGTGCAGAAAATCTTTAATTTTTCAAATTCAGCAACACACCGACAAAGATAGAAGAATCTTCTGCAACGAAGGAAGAATACCCGATTAGAGAAAATTCGATAATAGAAAAAGGGGAAAAACGGCTTCTTTTTCTTTTTCTTGTTCCGTTCGTGTAATTTGTCTCAATTTTTTCAAATTTGCTGATTGAGATAACAAAGGAAGGGTAGGATCTAGTTTCAGTCTGGATGGAGTTTATAATAGGATGAGAAACATAAAGGAGGATTCCTTCCTTGTCTCTCCTGTATCAGCTAAGATATTTGTAAACCATCAAAAGTATTCATCTACTGTATCTGTAACACAAAAGAACTGAAAATATTATTCTCACTGCTAACAGAGCACAAGCTATGCATATCTGTTTGTATTTCTTCATAACACGCTCAAAAGAGAGTATTTTTTGCATAAAACGAAATAAAAAAACATTTTTTAACGATACAAACCTTCAGTTTGAAGAGTTGATACCAAAACAATATTTGGTGTGGTGAAAACAATCTGTGATGGAAGAGGAAATATGAAAGTGGGAAGTTGTGATGAAATGTCAACGTGTGAAGAACATGCAGTCGCTAATGCCAATGTTCCTTCTTGCTCTGTATGTGGCAAATCAAATGAAATGCGATGCAAAGGTTTTGGTTAGTTGGTTATGCGAGACCATACCAAGCAATGTGGTAGTTTGACTGGTATTCCGTTCTCTGTGTGCTGCAAATATCTAATGCAATAGAAAATGGATAGGCAGATAGATGAGCAGATAGGTAGACAGATCGACACATTGATAGAATAGAAATACGGCGAGACGAGATGTTATAAGAGGCTAGGTGGATAATTAAGTAGAGACGAAAGGGGTGGAGGATTTGATTGGTGAATCAATTCACTTCACGTCCGTCAAAAGTAGACGATGGGGAAGAAACACAGAAAGAGAGTTGGCTTCGATGGGTTAAGCAAGGAAACGCTGAGAAAGTCAAACCAACCCAATACTTTCTCCTTATCCTCATACACCACTATATCAATGACACTCTTATTCAACTCGTTATATCTATTTACCTATGTGATCCAGGTCTCTAGAAAATAAGACCAAGCCAAATGTTTCTTATAATATTCTATGTGTTTCCAAAAGGGATAGATTTTTATTATGAAAAACTTAATTTTGTGTTTTACAAGATTTTTACCGAAATGGGTTTTTCTAAATTAAATGTATCTAGTCTGAAACAAATTATTAAAATTCAAACACATAAATAATTTACATAATATTATGGATCTTTGTTTGTAGGTCTTACCTATATATATGATTTCCATTATAATGGTTTAAAAAAATGGGGAAAAATTAAAAATGGAATTTAGGTATCTACAGTATCTAGATACTATTGCGGAATTTGTGCTTTAGTATAATATAAGAATAGTAGTGACATTCTGGTTGCGAAATTTTCTTTTAGCCTGGAAATATTCGTACACAGAAACAGGGATACTTTAGTTGCTTAGCTTACATACACCACGGTTACTTTCTACGGAGATACTGCAGCAAAATAGTGATATAATGGGATGATGAAATAGGAACAAGGACGACGATGACTGAAATGACTACAAGTGTAACCACTCACATTCTTCTATCTCCTGTTCTTCTTTTGTGCAATGTATGTCTCTTCCTTTTTCTGTAAGGGTTTTACTCGAAGAGTTACCTACCCAAACCCAACCTACACCTAGGCATCCTCCCACGAAGAAGAAGTCTCGTTTTCTTGGTTTGCCTTCAGTCGAGTTGAGTTTCGTTCGTTGGTTCGTTCGTGTGAGAGTTTCGAAAGTCCGCCGGTTGGATGAAGACGGAAGGAATGTAAACGAAAGAAGAAAGAGAAAATAGCGAAACCAAGACTTACTTCTTCGAATTCTGAGTTGGTTTGACTTTCTCTCTCTCTCTCTCTCTCTCTTCTTTTTCTTTCTTTCCTTGTTTTCCCTACTTACTTTCTGGAGATGCCCGTCCATGCTTTCCCAAGGGACACATCTAATTAGACATCCCACCTTACCATGCCTCTTCTTGTCTTCATAGCACAAAGCTAGAACAAGTTCCGTGGTTTTTCTGCGGTTTTCAGCTTGATGTTGATGTTGCCTCATCATATCGCGTCGTCCATGCTAGAACTACTAGGATTATTTATTCATCCCTCGTAGTTTCACCATTAGCTCCGCAAAGTTCACCAGCTCAAGTCCTTAAAACGAACTATTGCATTCGATGTGGATGTTGATGGCGAAGAAGAGATCAGATCAGAGAAGGATGAGCATGAGAGAGAAAGAGAGATCGAGCAAAGCGAACTAAACCATTCCGGTCCAAGGATATGGCAGCATACATCCCGGTCTCTCTCTCTCGATCTGCGGACTGATTTTGATCTGATTTGCGGATCACAAGAGAGAACACCTCATTTACTTTACTCACCTCAACTCACGACCCTTAGTCTGCCTTTCCGCTCATTTCGTGCACTCTCAACTTTCTCCCGTCGATGACTCTCTGCGGAACATTCAAGATGCCCTTTTAATGCGCCGTCCGCGTATGCACTGCTAAAATACAAACATATGAACTCAACTCACTCAACTCACTCTGATAAATAACTACAATCAAATCAGGTACATTCTAATAATATAACAGCACTTCCTATCAGGTACTCCACGAATGATGCGTAAAATTACCAAAAACCAAAGATTACTTCCTTCCCGAGTCAATATGAACATTTTACACAAAGTAACCATTGGTACAATATACTATACTTTAAAGATTATACTACAATAAGCTGAGTTGCTTCCTGCATTGAGTTTCTATTTCCTCCTTTAAATTGCTTAAATTTCTGACATTTGGAGAATTAACGGCAATTTATGTATTTTGTACTTACCTAAAAATAAAGTTGATATAATGATGCAGGTTTGTGTAACTTCCTAATGTTGATATTGTTAACTGAATGCTCAAAACACCTTTATTGGTGAATGTGGTGGCAATCTGGCAATTGTATCGAATCTGTACTCTAGAAATACAAAAATGACATACCTACATATTATAGTGCAGGAATATGTGTCTATATGAATATTTTTATCTAGAATTTCTTACATTTATAATTTTTAGTAACAACTTGAAATTGAAATTATGTTTCATATTTTTGTATCATATTATTCTCTACGCACAGGATTTTATGCAAAATAGGTGGAAGAAGAGAGTTGAAACACGGTGATTGTACAATAAGGTATACACAGATGTACAATAAAGATATAAAGCCATAAGGGAAGTGTAGGAAGGAAGCGGAATACCTCTCTGTGTGCTCATTACGGGAAATTCTGAGAAAACCTCTTGAGAACTGTAGTTTGACTACTCCCTGATGACTATTGAGATTTTGAAGGGGTGAAGGTGACTAGGAAAGTGGATTGAATTTGCTCTTTGGGGACGATGTTTGAGGGGAATTTGTCACGTTCGTCTTTTGATTCTATATAATATTCGTATATGCACGAGAATCTCCTGTGTTCCCCAGCTCATACTGTATTCAGTGTATTCAGGTATATTATAACCGAGTGAATAGCAAATACCACACCTTTCCAGACCATTATCATCATCATCCTTTGAGAAAAGCTTTCATCAAACTTTCAGTCTCGTCGTCACATTCAAAGGATATTTATATGAAGGAATTATGACGATGAAAATAATTGGATCACAAAGTGGCAAGTGGTTCTCTGTCGCATTCCGTCTTTAACTAATGTCCTATATGGGGCCGATGGCTGATGCTTTAGTAATTGCGATTGTTAACGTACACGACTCTCTCATTAAACTGCTAAATGAGATTCTACGCATATTGATCTTCGAAATGTTGAAGAACACAAACTAATAATATGCGTATATCAATTTAGAAGTTTCTTTTATTAAAGAGTCATTCACATCACATAGTAAAATTTAGGATCCCTCGTATGTATTCTGTGTTTCTGTATTATACCCCGTCTTCACAAAACAGAAATATACAACAAGATACACGAATGAATGTAAAGAACTTCCAAAACTATTGAGAATTACATTCAGGAAAATGTTCCTGTGTGAGTGTGCATTTTGTTGATTCCAATTTGAACGTAATATCTTCCTTTTGAGTATAAGGTAAGTATATTCTACCATGTGTAAAGCTCAGGAAGTCATTCATCAAAAATATCTTTAGCGGGATCTCAAAAGACAGATAGTTATCTCATGCAGCATTGAAATGAAGGGCAGTGAGTTTGAATGATGTTCATGCTTAACATGAAAACCACAGTTGGAATAAAGTTGCATGACCAGCAAATATTTTTTGCACAAGTTTTTTTAGCTTTTCTGCCCACAGATAATAGATTGAAGTGAATCCCCACTATATTCGGAATGTACAGAATAACTTCACTGTGCTTATAGAGAAACATCTTCATCTTGTAACGCAATTCTACAAAAAAAGTATCAAATGACCTTTTCAATGATTTCCATTTTTTAAAGTTCGCCCTTCGTGCCCCGGCATTTCTTGCATATAAATTGATCAAAATCCGATTTCAATACAACAAGAGTGTTTTTTGGTTATCCTAGGACACAGTGCTGGCATATTTTATATTTTTCTACAATTTTGTTATTCATATTTCTTGACATTTTCAATGTTCGTCAGTCTCATCTCATCTTCCCTCGGATATTTCCTCGTGCAATTCAAAATCAGTCTCTTTCTGTATGGAGTTGACTCTCCCCGTGTCTAACATAACGCAAGTATTGAGTTTCTGCAAGTTGGTTTGCTTTGTTGTACTTTGTGCAGTCAAGGAAGAATCACCGCGGTAAGGAGTAGTAGCAATGCTGCTAGCCAAGTGAGGCAAAGCGTACGAAATACTTTCTGGAGAAAAGTGAGAGAGAGAGAGAGAGAGAGAGCAAAAGAAGAAGTGCAGACCACGACGACGGATTCTGTTGTATACGTTGTTCTGTTCTGTCCTGTCCTTTTATTTCTTGGGTTTCTATTCTGTCTAGTCTCGTTTCTTGCCATCCTCAATTGGCACAAATTGAATTACACATCCAGCATCTTCAACGGAACTTGATGATGTGAAGTAGGCCGACAAGAGAACAACATAACATCTTCCAAAACTTAACAAAACTTCTGTTTTCTGTTTCCTCGCCGTCTTTTTCAACTTTGCGATGTACCTATTACTACTACTTAGCCCTTATATAATAAATTGTCTTATTAGTGCATATCTACTTCTATCTCTCTCCTCTATCTTTCCCTGTGTACAAAATGTATCAACTTATATTATACTAAGGATGAAAACAAACTGATGGGATATGTTGTGCTTGTACAGGAATACGTACTTGCTGTACATACAAATACGCTTGCCGACACAAAAGCCAAAGTTTTCACTCTTCCAGGCAACCAGTGCCAATCTACTTGTATTACACACGCTATGGTCAAATTCTACGATATAGAAAAAACATCCACATTATTTGGAGCTATGTAATGTACATACTTATCTATAGGCATATAGCTAATGAGGAGTTTGATGTACGGTAAATATATTATATATCTCCACGAGGAAAGAGGAATGGTAGTATATAATATGTAATGGCTGAAGACTTGTGTTGAATTCTTTGTAGAAGAGTAAAGCAGTTTACTTGTGAATTGTGAATCTTTGTGTGTATCGTGTCTTCTTCTACTAGTTAAGAAGAAGAACGTCGTTATCACATTAAAGAACCCGGTATAAACATACTAATACATCATATGAATGTATATAATTTTTGTTTCTTTCAAGAGTTTTGATAAAAAAATACTTGGAAGAAAAAACATAGTTTTGTGTGCTGTGTGGGTAGTAGTCTTAGTTGTATGCTTCGAACAAATCCTATGGGACATCGCAATACAAACCAACGGACTAAAGAAAAATTTACTGCGAGTTTCTTCCACTATCTAAGAAGAGTAGACTGTACTGACTGTAGGTACATACATAAAGCATGAAATGCTTCGGTCGGCCCAGACTTTTTGGCGTATACAATGTGTGATTCGTTATTTTAGGTATGAATCCATACATCAGTATTTATTCATATACGACCAGTAGTTATAGTATAGTTATATAAATACAGAATGCTACACTTGTTAGTACAAAAGTGTAGATGTGAAAGCAAAATAAGTCAGACGGAAAAAACCCATGAAATCAGCTCGGTAAATGTTGGTATACAATTTGCTTGTTTGCTGTAATCAGATCTTTTCTTTTCTGCTTCTTATTTTTCTCAGAATTCGACAGGTCCCAGTAGGTATTCCTGCGATATACTTTTATATAATAATATGACGAAGATCTTAGAAGACCACACCACAGTGTAACATTTATAGCTCAATGAATGTGTGGCTGGCTCGTTCCGTTGTTTGCTTACGTTCTTATTAAGTAATAAAGCTTCCCTGTTTTGTTGACGTTCATTCAGACCAGGACAATTACAGTTTACATATAATATTTCGTTTAAATTTGTGTGTATAGGTATATATGTATAGGTTCTCTCTGAAAATGAAAATATATACAATACTTTTGTCCATTTTTCATTAAAATCTAGGTTAACGGTGGAAAAATGTATTAAATACCTATTTTCCTCTTTAAAGAGAGCACATTGTGTAAATAGCAATGTTATTCCGCTCTTGTACAGTGTAATGTGTAATTTATTGTGTACCTACATTAAATTTATAGTATAGGTAAGTAAGCAAATATAAATCTATAGGTAGCTGTATAAATTGCAGTCATAAAATGTAGAATAGAAATCCTGACTTGTCAATAAACCATATTTACCTTTCTAAGTAAGTAGCGCACTAGCAGTGAAACATGATAGGTGCGCAGATACTTGTAAGTGACCTAATTTCCGATGAATAAATCAACTGCAGTGGTAAACAGTGAAACACGTAGAAAAAGAGTTTTTATACAAACAGGTTAGTGAAGTGGTGTTTGAGTGGGAGTATAAATATATCTCGAAAGGTTTTTTATGAACATTTTCCACTACTATCTATTTACATTTGTATTTTACTTGATGGCAGAACAGTGTAAAGTACAAAACACTGTGTAAAGTGTAAAAGCAGGTAGTACGGTATAAGGCTCATATATATAGGAGATAAGTAATAACTGTAAAAGTTTCTTGACAAAACTCAAAACAAATAGACAGGACGACCGCACGGAGAGGAAATGTGTAAATAGTGCCAACGAGCTGTCTTCACTTGATTTGACATCATTAGAGAGACAGAGAAAGATACCAGAGAAAAGAACTAAAGTGAAAGTAAAGAAACTCTTCTCTCCTTTTGTCAATAGCAGCTCCATGAAAGAATAAAAGCGAGCAGAAAGGAACTCGGTACAAAGTGCCACACTTTCTCAACGCTTTCTGCATTAGGTACAAGTGCTGCACAAGAAACAACGCAAAATAAACACGCTCCTACTGTAAATGTACTGTGTGTAAATTGCATGTAACCTCAATGAAAAGCTATCCACGTTCATCAATGATGTGCCCTTTTTAAGATCGCTTTTACTGCAGCTTACCCCTCCTCAAGTAGCTTCACAGAATGGTCTAAAGATAACAAATTACAAGTGCAACCAGTACTAATGCTATATCTCCAAGTGTATATGACTTCGACGAATAAAGAATACTATAGGTAAATGTAGGCATTATTTTCATTGTAACAATTCACAAAAAAGTTATTGTGATCTACATGTATGTAGTAACATACATAAATACATATTATAGTAATATGTATTTATGAGGCTGTAAAAACGAATTAAATATTTTATTTTTGCTAAGATATTTATTATTAATTTCTTTTATATCTAATTTGTAAAATATTTACACACATGACAATTGGGAATCAGTGATGAAGTTTTAGACATTTTTCATAACATTTATTACATAACATTACACAGAAAATTATCTGTAATTTTTGGATATAATATTTACTCAAATATATTTATTAGAATTTAACTAGTGATATTATTCCGGTTAACTATTTATGGAATAATGAAAAATTAATATTTATTGTAACTTACAGATGGACTGAGTACTGAGGTTGTACATTACCTATTTAATAAACCAGGTATCGGGATAATCTATACATACTATACTAGTATTAAATCGCATGATATCAGTAAATAGTTTACATATCCCTGTTGTCCCTGTAGCATAAAAATTCTGGTTATACTTGCCCTAATTTATTCAGACAACAGATGTCTGATGCACAGTTTTGCTTGTGTGTGCTTAGAGGTACATATGGATGTAATTTACTTTACTAATTGTATCTTAATTGAGTAAGCTAGGACATTAAAAGCATCAAACGAAATATTCTTTTCTGGAAAAGCTGAAAATATTTTTTCCACTTTCCATATTTGTGAATAGAACGTTAATACTGAAGGAAAATGCACATATGATATTTCCGATTTTGAGCTAAGTTCCTTTTCATTGAACGTGAATCTCATCACCTAGTTGTACATGGTGGTTGTAAAGAGTGGTTGTGACAGTTGGAATTCTTTCTCTGTCCTCGATTCCTTATCAACTCAAAAAGAAAAAGCCAAATTTCCCTTATCTTGAACTTGTCAAGTGAGATATCCTATGGAAAAGGAAGGGAAATCAGGGTGTTTTGCTTTTTCCTCGGTCTCCTTCCGAATTCGTTCCTGCTGTCTTGTCGCTTTTTCCCTTACAGTCAGAAATGATGGATGATGTTCCCATTTTCTATTCCTGGGCTTACATTACAAACACACATCCATTACACCAATGCAATACTCCTTCTGTGCACCGTTCCTTCGTTCCACTACGCAGTAGAGTGACGTATGTATATGTACAGACATAGCTCTACATAAAAATAACATCTTTACACAAAAGCGTCTATGTGTACAATGACACGAATGTCCTGTCCTACTCCTACTACTGCTAAAGTAAACCAACAAACCAGATTGAATAAACTGACGAAATCCTTCCAAGAGCTGCAGTCAGTGAGCACCGTCAACCAAATTCTGATGGGGAAAAACCTAATGCATTTTTTTCACTTAAAAATACAAGATGACACATTATATATTATACACACGACATATGTAGAGAAGTTGTAGTAATAATGTATGTGTATTAATATTAAGTCAAAGCATTCAGTGTAAACATGTCAAGTCGTCATTGTGGCAAACATTCTAAACAAATACACTCTGCTTCGATCGTATGTGTGACCCCTGTCGTTCTATCAACTTCAAAAATAATGATTGAACCACTATTTACACTACGTAAACATATCCCAACATATTTTCTCTCTCGACTTTCCACATCCTCCACGATTTTTGTGGTTGAGTTTTCATTCAGCTCACTTGAAGACATCACAAAGGTACCACACAAACTGTATAACACAAATCGCAAATGAAAAAGTGATTGTGAATCTGACACACATACAACTTCTATAATAAGTGGGTGGCCAAATGAATCTATTACGTCTTTGTGAACGTAATACATTAAAAATACCATACACCTTTAAGCCAAAAGCAATAGTAGAAAATTAGACACATAACCTATAACATCAATTTGTGTTAATGCTGCTAGTAAATGATAATTTACAACGGGATAAATAAATGGGAGAGTGAAAATGAAAGGGGAATGGGTGTGAGTGACATTTGCAGTGCACAGGCAGCGTTCTGCCTGTCAACTGTGGCAAGGTGATGATGACAGTCAGACTAACCAGTCCACGGTGTTTTCCTCCCGTTTCACTTTCTACACCATTTGTTTGAAAGTTAATACTTTGACGGTGACATTATTTTAGACAAAGTACAGTTGAAGGTTAATTAGTTGATATCCGAATCACACACAACGCCTTCTCACTCCTTACTTACCATTACCCAAAGATTCGGTTTCAATTTGTACAATTAAAAGGATACCGTATACATGCTCCGCTAGGTTAAGTTTCCGCAACATGGCTTAGTGTAACAATAACAGTTTCAGACACACAATGCAGACAAATGTAATATTGTAGAGTGCAATACATATAATGTTCTAGTAGTAGAAATATTATATAGTAGAACTGTGTATGTTTACAAACTACAGTGCGAGAAAGTCTTCTCTGTTGTGGCTTTTGGCTTGCTTTGTCTTTTAAGCATACCTACGCCTATACAATGCAAAGAGTTTACAATTAAAACAAGTCTAAAAGTCAAATGTAAAGACTATCTGACACGGGTACGGGTGAGACTCCGTGTAGGTATACTGTGTAGACACAATAAAGTAGAAAGTCTTCACGGATAATACTTAAATTTACAGTTGCAGTGGGGATGATGCACTTGTAAGGATTTTCATTTTGTTTGTTATGCTTCATGATGACAATGAGATCAAAACAGCAAGTATATGTAAGTTGTAGTACTCTCTGTATATTTGTATATCTCCCTGAGTGAGTATAAATATAATTTTCTTGAATGTTGAACTGATCATAGACTTCAGTTCTACTTTCGATTCTCCCTGCATGTGGAAGACATAATTAGAGGGTGTCTCATCAAATCCCAACTTGGTTGATTCCTGTTTTACAGTGTGGTCTTTCTCGTTTGTTTCTTCTCAACCTAGACATGCTTTCTTGCCTGGCTTCTACTATGCTACATCTAAATACGTTGTTGTGTATGGAAATGAAAGGGCACCTGTAATTCAAGGAAATAATCAATAGCTTAACAGAAACAATGTTAATTTTCATGTAATCTCATAATTAGTACAAGGTTGCAGTGTTCTAAATTGGCATTGTTATTATAAGTTTTTAACATGCCTAAATCATATAAGCAGTGTATGCAACACAGCGAAGCAATTTGTTTAACGTTTACTATATGTAGTGTAATCTAAATCTACAGCTTATATATTGGAACGCTTGACACACTTGTCTCCTAATAGTTATATCTATAATACTAACAATTCCAACTGAAGCTATTGTTAATATTTGCAAAACACAAATGTATCGGACAAACATCTTTAAATCTGCTATCAATTCTTTGTAAGTACCAATGTTTGAGTTTTCTTACACCTATCGTTATGTGTATAAAATTAATAATAGGGGAGAGACGTGTCGGTTGGATAATCGTGTCGGTTGGATAACAGCCATTATTTCCAGCAATTCTTGATAGTTTCAACTGAAACTTTAAAATTAGGCTTCTAAATTCATGATCTAATG